>JAQBSW010000860.1:0-164034 GCA_029291075.1 Eudiplozoon nipponicum | reverse complement strand
AGAGCTTTTTTAAATCTATGCCATCTATTTATGTAAATATTACATTTTTCTGCTTATTACCTTAATTTTATATTTATTTATATTTGCTCAATACATTATTTTAATTTAAAAGTATTGTTTAGCATAAATTCCTGGTTACGAGGAACCGAAATATATGCATGTGTTTTGTAGGCATGATGTACCTGTTAGAAAGTGAGTTCATATATGGTCAATAGTACACATTTATGTTAGCGTAGAAAAATATTTATTACCATTTACGCGTTTTTTTTGTTTTCATTGATCGCTCATCGATAGGAGCGGACCCTATTCTCAGCACTTATTTCTAAATTAGGTAATGAAGAATACACTAATTTTGTATCATATAACTGTAAAGTGGTTTTAATATTTCAGACGATCTTCTAAAATTGAAATTCGTGTTTATTTAAAGTTCACGAATGATTCGTTTAATAAAGTACGTAATTGGAAATCATTACTTTCAAAATTGATGTTACCTGTTTAAAACCCAAAATTTTGGTATTAAAAACGTTATTGGTGTTTCATACATAAGACAACGGACATGGATGATATTCTGTGTTTGGCTTAGTATAACACAAGAATTTCCGTGCATTTAAAACGGATAGAAATTTGTATGCTAGCCTACCTGTAACTACAACGAGTATTGTGCAAAACGGCGTTTACATCACAGTGAAGGAAAAAGTTAAGCAAATCATAATCTTTCTCACGATGAAACCTGAGAACTTGTTTCCTATTTGTATTAGCATGGCAGCTCTTCAACGCTGCATTTGCTGCGAACCTTCAAGATCGCAGTCCGGTTCAGAGTTTCGCAGCGGATTGAAATCCACACTGGCGTAATTTTGATAATGAGTTCATAGCTTTGTTGAAACGCAAAAACCTTTTCGATTTGCAAGTTCAGATATAATATATTGACAATGTTCATTCTAACAAGTGAATATGAGCGCTTCTCCTTTTTTAAATGCAGCTTATCAAGTTTAGCACATTTCCTAAATCCTCCACTTATATCAAACGGTTCAGTTTCTTGTACAGTGAACCTGCTACAGTCTGAAGTCCGTGGCCTCGAAAACCGACGTTATAGTCATTTCTGATCCGAAACCTAAAATAGTCTCGGACGGCGCTCTACTTCCTGTTGTCTGCGGATTCGTTTTACTGGGCTCCATGCTGACACCAGACGGATCTACTTCTGCTGCGATTGCTTTGGATGAACTATTCAAAGAATTTGGGAATTGTGCGTCTATTTCATTATAAAATAAGTCAAAATTGTCCAAGCAAATTATACTATCAGTCTTCAAACCGGACCACAGAATCTTTTTATTGTCCGTATTTTCCTCTCATTGGCTCGTCTTTTGCGCTGATTTTATAACATTGTCACTGTTCTGTCAGAAAGAAACATCTCTGGTTAGGGAAGTGTTGAATAGACATTTGCAAATACATATCGATCAAAGCAATAACATTACGTATTGTTCGTTACGGAGATTTAATATATATATATATATATATATATATATATATATATAGTGCTTACTGGTGACTCATCAGTAGGAGCCTGTCACTACACTCTTTTCCAACCATATATTTGGCCAAAAGATGGACAATTTGACGGTTCAAAATCCTCTACGAAAATGTATACAAGCAGTAAAAACGCTAACCTCATATAAAAGCTTGACACTGCGATTTCAAAGCTAGCTCACTATTTTTAATATATACCGAGTCTGCAAATTGTGCCAACATTATGGTGGCCGGGTTCATATATGGTACCAGCACAATGGATTTCAGGATATGCTAAATTTCTCCAAAATTGCGAAATAGAGCTACTTCGGAACACCTGGTACTCCGGCAAATCCATTGATTGATATCAGTTATAATTCGCGGTAATCATGGCATCATTCGATTAAATATATAGTAGTAATATACTTTTTATTGCAGAGAACTAATGAGCAGCTAAAATGCAATAGCACCATAGTGGAGCGCTGGGGCCGAACGTCTGATTGCTTGTTACATATTTGGATTTACTCCCCTGAAAATCGTATGCACGACCACATACAGCAGAATTCAAATTGCATTAGGTTAACCAAACGAGAGCATATTCGGTGGTTAAATTACTACATCACCCAAGGTGGGCTCGCGTAATGCAGAGAAGACAAACAGCATCCTATTCACTGGAATGTGGTAAATATGAATGCACATTCATCACGATATCATCTGCCTAGTTTATATTGCAACGCCTGGTGCAACATAGCCCAGCACGATCAGATTAAGTGTGATTCCAAGATTTCTGAGATTAATATTATAGTACCAACTATATTTGTTCGGGTTCATTACCCAAAAGCTCAGTTTCTCGCAATCACTAGTCATTCCATACACACTAGACGTCATAGGTTACATCTCTTTGCTCTTTTACATTAGCAGATTCAATGAACTTGTAGTTCGCATTCTAAGAGACTAACGTAAATCAAACGAGAGTTTATAGCTCTCCAGTTTGGTGAGACATTTAATCAAGTAATGAATAACCGAAAGGCTACATCTAACTTGGCAGGCTCACTTGCATTTGGATATGAGTGGGACCGCATTTCACCAACCTATTTATATCACATGCCTAGTCCGTCTTATTAATAATATCTATGATGAATGTATAACTATGCACACATGTATATTTTTATGGGCGCGTGCTGATATATATATATATATATATATATATATATATATATGACTAGAAAAAACAATAAGAAATTGGTTAATAGCCGCTTTATTTCAAGAAAACTAAGCTGCAAATCATATTCTTTCATTTATATATATTTCGGGTTTTCATTTAACTTAATAAATGAGAACTAGTCAGGTTTGCATTTTTATTTGTATTTCTTATTGATGATTTATTGCGAATTGATTTGTAAGTGAGCGTACGCGTGTGTGTGTGTGTGTGCGTCTGTGTGCTTGTTGGAGTCATTAGTATTTTAGTACAAAGTGATGGTTGAAATATGGTTATTATCGTATTCATGGATTGATGTAGAGAAATACTACACTTTTTTAATTCTTGTACATCTAACTCACTTGAGAAGAAGAAAGTGATTTCACATTGACAACATATAAAAATTTCACTTGCACCTGGAAGTCAATCCATTACAACAGTGATGTGCCAGAGTCTCACAAAAGAAATCTAATGATTAATCTAGAAAACGGAATCAGAAAAATCTGCTCTGAACAAAAGATCAACGAAGAGCTAGGCTACCCCAGGAGATTTTACTAATGAACAACTACCCGGATCGGTTCAAACATATCAACATCAGACAAAGTATTTTACATACTAAAGGGAATACAAATAATAATGTTTTCATAAATTTGAACTATAAACTAAAAATTGTATAATGTAGATAGGGCAATTTCTCCAGTAGACCGGTTTCGTCCTTATTAGGAGCTCATCACAATACAAATCTTAGTTTATACTGACAAATGTATGTACTTAATGGGTCAGGTGTTTATACCAAGACCGCAACCTTGATTATAATAATTGTTATCACCACCCGCGCAACCAATGTTCGTTTAATTATATAAATGTTCATTTCAATACCACTTCCCCATGTAGTGTGGTGTCTGTTCAGTAATGACAGATTGGGGATGGTTAGTTGGAACTTTGGGTCTAAATGGATGTCATATGAGCTCCACCTAAAAGAAAAAAACTAACCGAGTTACATTAGTTAGTATATGACTGAAAATTGTGTGTAGTGTGCGGCAGGGTGGCTCAGTGGTTAGAGCACCAGATTCCGAAGCAGACGTGCCCAGGTTCGAGCCCTGTCCGCGGCAAATTCTGGCCAGTACGTGATGAGTTCCCAATAAGGACGAAACCGGTCTACTGGATGAATTGCCTTTTCTACACTATACAATTCTTAGTTTATACTGACATATGTAAGTACTTAATTGGTCAGGTGTTTATATCAAGTTCGCAACCTTGATTCGAGCATTTGTTATCTCCGCCGCGCAACCACTTTTCGCTTATTTTAACCGAGATATTAATTAAAAAGGAGTGTCACTGTCAGGAATATCAGCTATTTCCGCGCATATTTCTAAAATGAGGCACTCTGCCAATTGACCGAATGCATTAGTTTTACACAAAGTAAAGTCCGAAAATGTATTAACCATATACGAAACCGTTTATATAAATGAACAATTAATCGGCCTAGCATTCAAAAGTTCCACCAATACGATATTTAATCGATTGACCACAGACAATAAAACCAAGAACAATTTTCTTCTTTCTAGATAATCAGGAACATCCATTGGACCAGAGCCAATAAACGTTCGATCATTTAGCTGCATTACATGTGCGTGTTATTGTCGTTTCTGCAATAGTTTCGTCAATTGGAAAATTTGTAAACAATGACACAACATCAAAAGAAACCATAATCTTGTTTTTAACATTTCTATATTGATATATATTTCACACTCCATGTTTACATTTGTCTGTTTTTTGCCTTTTAATTTACATATTTACTAATGTTTATTTGTAGGTGCTTGTCATGTCATGTCCAGCCATACAAAAGTCAAAAGTGACTAACGTTTCACTGTCATATAACCATAAGTAGTAAAAAAATTTATAGAAGAAAATAGAAAAAAAATATCAGACAAATTATTAGTTGGTAACCAACATGTGCTATAATTTTCAAATAACGATGATGATCGAATGCCAATAGGCGTCTAAAATCATCAACTCTAAGAGGTATAGGTTCACTAGCGAATAGTAAAACTGCGCGTATAGATCCATTGTAAACAAGACCTTTAAGGAAAAGTGAAATATTCACGTTTCTCCATAAATGATGAAGGTTCGAGAAGGCTACTCTAGCTTTCGCGATCCGTATTCTCACCTCGTCGGACATATGTCCTACGTTATTGATAGAGCTCCCAAGCTATGTAAATCTATCAACTATGTCTTGATCTCCATTCTGCAGTCGCAGCGTTGGAGTGCGATAACCATTGTTGTATAAGCTTGACTCCAGTCGTATCTAGGTTATTTGCTTCGATTATCCTACGTCGTCTTAGCTCGTCAGGGGAAGCACATTTAAGAGAAGAACAGGTCGGATTCCGCGCGGGACGAGGTTGTATGGATAATATTTTTATGTTAAGGCAAGTTCTTGAACAGAGACATTTATATCACTGTCCCACAATATATATATATATATATATATATATATATATATATCAGACTGATTGGCCAGAGGTTTCCAAGTATTATTCCTGTTGTAACTGTTTTCGATGATTAATACAAGCAACTCCAGCTAGAGGTGCAGATTATATGTTCCGGCAATTTCTTGGCCGGGTTCTATCATTCGTGATTTCGATCATTTGATCACGCTGCAACATACACTTAGAAGGTGAGTATGTGTGGAAATCTAGCGGCAAACATGGTTCAGTAGATAGCCTAGGTTAATTTTACTTCAGAGCAATGGAATGTTCGGGATCCTACTGTGCAAGAGACCTAAATATCCCTTTATTTAAGTTCTTGCTTTGTTAAAATGAAATTTATTTCCGAAGCATAGTAAAACTGCCAATTGAAGAATGCAAACATTAAATTAACAGACTAAAAATAATATTCAGATTCAGTGGAATCGTGCTAAATTGTTCCAAATAATGACTTTCTTTAGCTTTTAAATTATCTGGTGGTTTCATTTTAATTTTTACTGTTTTGTTTTATTTATAGACCCAAGATACAGTTGATTGCAACTAGTCGACGTCATCCAGTTTCCAGCGGTCGTGGTCTTGAAATTGTATTTTTTGAACTGAATGGCCAACCTCATGGTCAGTTTCAGTTATTACCTGAGCGAGTGCATACTGATGGCGAGGCGGATATGTCGACTGCTGTATTTGCAGATGCATACTTTGTGGGGCAAACGCAGTTCAATGCCACAGGGGATTTATTGGCTGTATTATGTTTACCAACGGAAGGGCGAGTGAAGCACTCACCTTTTAGTGAGTCTTGGTGATCTTTGTTCGCACTTGTCTATCAACAACATCCGAATTCATTTTTGCTCTGTTTCTCTTTGATTCAATATATAATCACATTATGGCATTTCAACTGAATGAACATTAATGGTTCAAATGTGTGTACACGCGAATATTTCGCATTTTAGCTCACTGTCGTAATGACGCATGTATTTTGGTTATAAAAAAATTACGAAATAAGCTATATTCCTGCCGCAATTTATTTGCTATTTAATTCACATCTTGTTACTTAACGCCGATTGTATTGGCCAGGAAACCGTCTTCTAGAGCCACATGAATTATGATCGCTAGACTGCTAAGATAATGCAGGTGAACGGCTTGGTCCTCAGCATAATTTTACAAGCGCCTCCGTAAACTGACGTAGTTTACAGTATCGATATTTCGTTCACACATTGCCGAACCTTCACTACAAAAGATATATTAAGGAGAAATAAAATATACTTGGACCTAGTGGCAGGCTATTTCTTGTGGAAAGGCATTGTTTTATTTAATTTGAACTTGCGTTTTTTAAATGCAATACAGGGAGTTTAAGATCTCAGTTTATGTATGTATGTATGTGTGTATGTATGTATGTTGTTAAAATATTCTAGATTGTATTCCATAGTGACACTTGGCTTAATAATTGTGCAATTTCTTGATGCGATGAGCTTATCGTTGGTTAATACAGCTGTAACTAGAGCCGAAACATTTGGAGTCAAAATGAGGACTGGATGTAAACACCTGTTTAGCAGAAAGACTACCACGTGATTTATCAATTCCCTGTCGTGCAAAAATTATCTTTTAGTGACACGATAACAAGTTCCTGGTTCAAAGACGCTTGGAAGTTAGTTAGTCTTAAAAGAGTACTAACTAATCTTTTCTAACGAAGGCAAAAAAGCAATCATTAGGAAATCTGAGAATGTGCTGTCATCCCTTGTATTCTTAAATAATTTAATTGATTTAGATTTGCTTTACTTCACTACGTCATTTTCAGACAAGCAACTGGTTGAGGGCTTCAAAATCAAGTGAGATCCCATCAATGAAGTCCAAAAATTGGTGCAACTGGAAATGTAAAGGATCCAAGATTTTACCGTTCTACGAGTTCTATCAATGGTCCCACACAAGAAAAAGGCGGAAGGATTACAAACATAAAGGACAGCATTGCGCAATATACATCAACATTTAAATAATGGCTTTTATTATAGGTTATAGAGACACTTGCACAAAAGTTGTTTTCAAAAAAATTATTTAATAAACATAAACTCGATGGAAGTTAGTTAGTCTTAAAAGAGTACTAACTAATCTTTTCTAACGAAGGCAAAAAAGCAATCATTAGGAAATCTGAGAATGTGCTGTCATCCCTTGTATTCTTAAATAATTTAATTGATTTAGATTTGCTTTACTTCACTACGTCATTTTCAGACAAGCAACTGGTTGAGGGCTTCAAAATCAAGTGAGATCCCATCAATGAAGTCCAAAAATTGGTGCAACTGGAAATGTAAAGGATCCAAGATTTTACCGTTCTACGAGTTCTATCAATGGTCCCACACAAGAAAATGGCGGAAGGATTACAAACAAGAAGGACAGCATTGCGCAATATAAGTCAACATTTAAATAATGGCTTTTATTATAGGTTATAGAGACACTTGCACAAAAGTTGTTTTCAAAAAAATTATTTAATAAACATAAACTCGATGGAAGTTAGTTAGTCTTAAAAGAGTACTAACTAATCTTTTCTAACGAAGGCAAAAAAGCAATCATTAGGAAATCTGAGAATGTGCTGTCATCCCTTGTATTCTTAAATAATTTAATTGATTTAGATTTGCTTTACTTCACTACGTCATTTTCAGACAAGCAACTGGTTGAGGGCTTCAAAATCAAGTGAGATCCCATCAATGAAGTCCAAAAATTGGTGCAACTGGAAATGTAAAGGATCCAAGATTTTACCGTTCTACGAGTTCTATCAATGGTCCCACACAAGAAAATGGCGGAAGGATTACAAACAAGAAGGACAGCATTGCGCAATATAAGTCAACATTTAAATAATGGCTTTTATTATAGGTTATAGAGACACTTGCACAAAAGTTGTTTTCAAAAAAATTATTTAATAAACATAAACTCGATGGTAGAAATGAAAAAGTCTACAGTGTATAAGTCGGATTGTGGATACTAGTATGTGGGAGTTATTGTTGGTTTGTTCAACGAGTGTCGACCATTATGAAGAGTTCGAGCAGGCTCTGTCGTTAATGTGCAATGATGCGCTGTAGTGACTCTTTTCTTTATGTTGATGACTTAATTCTAGATGAAATCAGTTAATGTTGGTAAGGTCGCTGTAATGGAGGCTACTTCGCAGTGACGTGTACCAGGAATGCGCTCGTCACTTCTGAGGAAGTTGAATACAGTTATTTGTTCGTGGCATGTGTACATTAATTGCAAGGGACTGTGTTGTGTAATCGTGCTGTTTCTGAGTTAAAGTCTGATAGTCAATTATCACTCTTTCTTGAAATTAGTTTGTATTGTTAGCCGTTTTGATTTTTGTTAATTTGATTACGATTCGTGAAATCAATTTTTGTACTCTTTTTGAATGCGAACCCTAATAAATTTCATAGTACCCTTTCTATTTGCAAAAAGAAAAAAATTAACACATAAGGAGCCGTTTCTTTCTTATATTCTTCTCAAGTATTTACAAATGAACTTTTTTTTTAAATTGAAAGGCCAAACCAAATAGAAAAAAATGTTAACATGAAGAGAGTGTGATATAAAGAAACAACCAATCATTTTCGTGCATCCAGTTCAAGTTCAGTGCCTGGACACGTTTATTATGCTTGGATAAATCCGGCTGCCATTTGTTTATCAATAAAGTATCGTATGTGACTAAATCTCCTTTGTTATTGCAATTAGTAACTATATTAAAAGCTGCGTCTGGATAACATACGTGTGAGGTTTCAACGATTTGTTTCGCAATTTCGGACATGTGTTCACCATTTCATTTAAAACTGTAGTTTATACTGCATCCCCTTAAATTAGATGTTCAAGTGAATTTCTTTCTTTTCTGGTCCGAAATACGTCTGTTTCTGTTGACTTTCCTTTTTAGTAATTGATCCAATTAAATTTTTAGGATGGCTAATGGGTATTAAATCGTTTTTGCTTCAGTATATTTCTTGTCTTTTGAATCTGTAATAACCAAACTTTCAATTGAAAACTGCTATAATGCAAATAATATGCATAAAATCGTCGTTAATGTCGGCATCAAATATTATTTGCCAATATACATGCACAGGTTGGCGATCAATTTACGTACGCCAATTAACCAGACGGTTAATTATTCGAATGAGAGAATATTGCAACTCAAACGCCTGTTTTAAATCAAATGGCGAATACACGTCTGCAGTTGCGCAACACATCGTTGGAACCTCACACGAATGTTCTCCAGACGTAGCATTTCATATCATTACTAAACCCAATAACAGAGGGAAGTTAGCCACATACGAAGTTTTGTGGATAAACAGATTGCAACAGAAGAAGCATGCTCAGGCATTGAGTTTAAACTGGAGGTGATGCAAACAATTTATTGGTTCCCTTATTTTACACTCTCCCAATGTTTACATTTTTCTCTCTTGTTGTGCCCTTCAATTTATTTATAAGGGGTGTTCATTTGTAGATACTTGAAGAGAATATGAGAAAGAAACAGTTCATGTTTCTGATAAAATTTCTTTTACCCTTTGCTCATGTAAAGGGTACTAGGGATTTTTGTATTATTGTCTCTCAATCTTATCATTTAAGCCATTTCTTGCTAATTACTTTAGTATGGGAACTGAAGTAACCGTTCTAGCCGTATTGTGATGAATGTACTGTTGGTAGAAAGAAAGGAGATTACATTATATGAGTTGGATTATTGGGATGAGACAGTTGTAGAATGATGGATCAATTTGTAGTGATTTATCTAGCGTCGACCTTTTGAAAGAATTGATGGTCTCTAAAGCAAATGTTTCACAGGTTCAAGCTTTTCCTGCAGCAATTATTTTAATTACTTGATGTGTGTTCATTATGGTCAGAACCGTTCTACTTGATGATTAGAATTTATTGACATACGCAATGTTTAGTTTATATAGCTATATATATATATATATATATATATATATATATATATATATATATATATATATATATATATATGACATTGGAGATACATAGAATGTCTAATTAACTAGGCAGTACATCTATAAAAAGGAGTTTGCTAAAATCTGAGTAACAACCTAGTGATCCGAATGAGGAATATCATTTGAATACAAGATCGATGACGAGATAGGCTACTTGGGGAAAATTGAAATAAAAAACTACCCGAAGCGGTTCATTGATGTCAGCTTCAGATCAAATCATATTCGTGCTACAAAGGATACGACAGTAATGTTTTCCTAAAATTACCATTCAGAGACGACCTACCAGCCTCAGCAATTGCAATGTGGATAAATCGAATCATTAAGTAAAATTTAGCTAATGTAAAAGTTAACTTCACCTTCAGCATACAGGATATCATGAGGTTTGATGCCAAGTATCAATTTCCAGTTCTCTCCAAATCATTCTTAATCTGCAAGTCTTCGTGTATATGCGGTATCATGTATATTGGGCGTACAGAAAACCAATTTATCAACGGAATTCAATGCCGTTTATCGCAGAAATTGATTTAAAAAGGCCTCGCGCCGTCATGAAAATTAGCTATTTCCGAGTATATCTTTGAAACTGGCCACCAGACTATCTAAGAAATTTCTCAGTTCTGGACAAAGTGAAGTCCGGAAAATATATATATAACAAACCCTTTGTAGAAAACAACAGTTACCCGACTTATCATTTCCAAGATCCACTAACGCGATATTTTACTGGATTGAATATGAACGAAATAGAACAAGAACATTTTTTGCATCCAGGTGAGCCAGAACATTCATTGGACCAGCGTTAGATCGTATTAACATCAAACTGAAATAAAAGCAACTGCATAAACTGTATTATTATCTTCGTTAACAGTGGCGGAAATTGCATTAGAATATGAGCGATCAACACTGTAATTTGTAATCCCTGTTTTTATTAGTGGGAAAAAATAAAACTTATGAACAATGCGATACGATAGGTAGCATGCAATAGTCGATTCCAGCCATTTTTATGTGTATATTGATTCCATATGTTATCATTTTCTCTTCCAAACAGCACTTAATGATCGTTTAAACTTAACGCGCACCGAGAGTTAACCTATGATGATCAATGTCTTGCTTAATGAGTGTTTTCTTATAAAACGGTCGATACTATTATCTTACTTTCACTGCGTAAATTTCTTTTGTATTACTTTTTATTTGAAATGAACAGTTCGACTGATGACAACCTTAAATTATCACTGGTACGTTAAACGAGACCTATATCTACGAAACTCGGATAGTGTGTCTCTGCTTTGGGCGCCAGTTCCTTTCGTTGGCTGTTTGGCTAGGTTGGCTATGGTGGAAGGTGGTGATGGAACTCAACTGAATGAAATGAGCAAATTTGTGGAGGACAAAGACATGCTGCAATCAGCTGAAACTTCTGAATTAATGAATAATTCTTCTCAGGATGCTTCTATTAACAGCAGCCTGTACAATGGTGGAACTACGTGTCTAGTTGCTGTTGAATGCCGAAACCTGACACATAGTGAGAGTAATGCTGAAAACGATTTAAATTCGTATAAGTTGTCAGCGTTTCATGTATGGCGTTTCTCCGCTAAGCTAGATAGAGTCGGTCTCTGTTCTAAATCGTCTGAAAGAAAACTAATGTCAGGCTGTCCCCAGTTTGTTAGTGTTATTGATGGAGGTAAGTATATACATACTGTACTTATGCTTTCTATTTTTCTTTATTGCCCATTAATGCAATAGAAGAAGCTTTATATATTAGCGAAGAATTCTCCTCCATCATGCGCCTTGTAATTTTACACATTAGAAACATAAGGCCAAATCGAGGAATATGCTGATAATAACGAGTTGAATGCAATTAATAATGCTGACAAGTGTAACATACCAGAAATTCAGGAGAAGGTTCTTACAGTTGCTAGCACGTCTAAAAGTGAACAAGATAACTTTTCAATTAGATACTATTCAGCCGGAGAAGGGTGCTGTCGATTACTATGAGAAGCCGAGGCTGTACCAGATATTGTTTACTTAACTAAAGTTGCCAATGAGTTGGATACCTCGCCTAGGCCCTGGGATGAATGTTATGTACGTGTGCAAGCCTTGCGAAAACTGTTTCCACTAACCTAGAATATTTAATTTATTTGCAAGTAAATAAATTTTAACGATGCACGGAAAGTGCCACTAATATAAAATTAAGTGATTGCTGATAGCAGTATTCTTTCGTTCGGTACTGTGATTTGTTTTGCGGAAGTACACGTGCCGCGCCTCGTTAATTCTTAGTATTATTTTCACTAGGAATGGGCGACCTGGTGTTCTTTTACAGTCCACAGATAACCATGTACGACTTATGGTTATATGGCAGTGAAGCTCTATTCACTTTTGGATTTTCTAAGACTCTGCATGAAATGCAATAGAGCTTATCGGCCTGTAGCCAAAGAGATTTTCGGTTTGTTGACCGACAGATCTTAGCAAGTTTTTCCGACACTACCGCCATGAACCTTGAGCATATCTTTAAAATGGTATGGTACTTCAGTCAAGTCGGCCGACGTTTATCGTCGCTTACCGTTCTAAAAATACACAGGCTCTAAGAATTATGTATGCACAGCTTTTTGCCTCATACTTCTGGTGTTTATTGATCACTCAGACAGAAATTTGTTCGGATTCATTTATGTAATATTGCTTAGCAATTAATGAAATCCACTATGAAAATGACTTACCTCTAATTATGTACACTTGCATTTATATTCACGCATTGGATTGTAATTACTAGTTTAATCCTAGTATACTTTATAAACTCATTGTACCATAGATTTGCACTATATTCTTGTATTCCTGGATAGTTTTATAGCACATTATTTGTTCTTTTTCTCCCAAATCATATTTTATTATTTTTTTAGTGGAGTAAGCTGATTGATTTATACGGAAGGAATTATTTCTTTCGAAGTCCATCTGGAAGTGTGTTTTTCAATGGCTGCATTTGCATTTTTAAGAGTAGCTCTAATATTGTACGACTTATTTTCAATCGTTTTATAGCATTCCTATGCTATTGTTTTCTATCTCGAAACATTTATGACGTCTGATAGACCATTATAATTTTGACAAGAAATTATCGACATAAATTTGCAGTAATATGCGTTTTCGTTTGTTATATTCGAATATCACTCGCCGTTTCCTGTCCGACGACAATTTGAACACAGACGGCATACATTTAACTGATTTGTCTCGAAATATTCTTCCACCACCTATGGCGAATAGTTTGGTGCAGTTTCGGCACGTTACCTCTGAGGATAAGCATAGTTTGCTTCAGGTCACCGACGTATTCCTTCCTGGTCCCTGTTTTTGCGAAGAATATTTGCCAAAAGACACGCATGGAAACCTTGTCTGCCCAATGCTTGTGCAGACCATAAGCAGCAACAGTGAAACGCCGTCTTCAGTGTCGTTTTCGACTTCAGCGACATGGCGCGATGGCGAGTCTGTCCAACATCAATCCGAGATTGGTCACTTGCACTGGCTTTACGTTGGCGTGGGAATGCCAGCTGACGACGATGCGAAGTTCGATCGACAGCTGGCCAACGGTAGTGTCCAAATGAGACGAGGAGTCGGTGCGGCTAACATATTGCCATGGGTTTATCGTGCTCGTACATTCAAGTAGGCTTATCCTAATTTTGTTGATTTAAAACACAGTTTGTTTTATTACTTAAAAGGAAGTTATTACTTATTCAGTAAGAAACAGACACATTCATTGAATAGATGGATATATATATTTCACATCATCATCATCAATATCATAAGCATCATCATCATCATCTTCTTCATCATCATGCACAACCGTATATGGGACATTAGTTACTAATGCTTCACTGCTCTATATTCGTTAGAAAAATAACAAAAAATAAAATTTTTCTAAAGCTTTACAAATGACAAAACTAGTTATTTAGACACACAAATACAGCTTCATTGCGGTTTCCACAGTATTACGTCAGAAATGCAACAAAGCCTCGCGACTAACTTTGCCCTATTAGAAAAAGAATGTTGCGAAAATGATTCGAGTATAAATCTGCAACAAGATCGCTTCTGAACTCTACTCGATGCCATATCGCGCCGGGTTTCCAACCAAGAATTTTTATGCTCACATGTACCCCATTCTGGCTGACGCGTCGGTCCCATACTACCCAGTTTGTGCTTAGTTGACTTTGTGCCATTTCAAAATTTGTACCTTTTTAATTTCGCCAGGCGGGCGCTGGGTTAGAGAATAATGCTCTACTCGGTATTCGAATTGATAGCATGCGCAAAATACTAGGTCGCCCATTCCTAGTGGAGATAGATGAGCGCCAATTTCGCCTCCTTTCTTTCTCATTCCTCTTCTAAATCTAAGAAAACTTTCAGATGCTATGAATACGACGATTGTTTATCATATTACTGTGTCCATTATCGGAAAGAAAAATATCGATAATAGTTCAACTAGACGATTTTTCATTAAACCTAGGTTAGTCTTTAACTTCATCGTATTTTATGAGCGAACAATAAAAAGCTCTAGCACGTACATTAGATAAATTATAAATCAATGCATGTTGCGTATCTGAAACCAGAATGCTGGATCCTACGTGCATTACACAACTGGGTGTACCTTTGTTATCTACGCGTTATTGTCTTCGAACTTCCGGTTCCACGGAGTTTTCGCAAACCGGTGAATAGGACATCGATATTGTCCTTCGCAAACGAGTTGAAGCTTACCATTGATGTTTGAGAAAGATAACACATGTAGGCTACCAACAATGAGTAATTAACGCTTAGATGAATTGTTGAATCAGCCAACATGTGCTCCTCGTGAGAAAAACAAATAAGGCTTCTTTAACTACGTTCGATAGGTAACGTTTTGTTAATGCCCTCAATTTGATTGCCCAGTAGAGCACTGTTCTCTCATCCAGCGCCAGTTTGGCGTAAGAAACAGGGTGGGAAAATTTTGACATGGCAGAAACAATTGAAGTGACTTGCGTCCAAATTGGGTAGTATAGGATCCACTCGTCTGTCAGGATGGGGTCCTCGTGCGCATCATATTTCTTGATTAGAAACCCTTGCGCTATGGCATCGGATCGAGCTCTGTGGCGATATTGTTGCAGATGTCTAGTGGAATCATCTTCGTAACTTTCTTTTCTTAGTAGGGCAAAGTTAGCTGCGAGGTTTGGTTTGCTTATGACGTGATACAGTGAAATCCGCAAGGAAGCTGTATTGCAGAAGTTGCCTTGCTCGAATGCTAACTTGGCTATTATGATGTGGAGAGGTTTAGTTTGCCTCATTTCTGTGAGTAATCCTGATAAATTTACTCATAGTAACTATGTATTCTTTCACTCTCTTTCTCGTAAATCTCATTAATAATTTGTCTAAAATATTATTTCTGTTTTCATTCATATATTTTTTTCCACTCATGGTTATATGACGGTGATACATTAGTCACTTTTGACTTTTGTATGGCTGAGCATGATGATGATGATGATGATGATGATGATGATGATGATGATGATGAATATGTCATCCAAGAATCGTACATACAATTTGGATTTAACGGCGTCATATTTAAGAGGTTTTTCTCCATTTAATGCATGAAGATATTAGCCATTCGAACTGAAAGTGGTTTTCTCATTGAAACACATCCAATTTGCTTATAAAATTCAATTTTAAATATAAAATAAGTCGAAGAGTAACATGTGTTCAACGTCTCCATAATATGTCTTATCATCATTTTACTTCAATCTCATATTACCAAGTGATTAACCAGGAAACACTGAAAATATTCCTGTGCTTTTGGTACTGGTGTATTGCTGTACATTGAAACTAAATTTAAACTCTCTAATCTACCTTTTTCGTTTCGTTCATATTTATCGAATATCACCATCAATTGGGATGAATTCATCAATGTATGGTCTAAGAAGTACGAATAGTTCCTTATACTATGACATCGAAACTTGGACATTTTATATTTTGTGGGAGTGTTGGGCATTAACAATTATTCTCAAAGAGTTATCTGGTTTATTGACCTTTGCTGAACCATATGCTCCGTGCGCAATTGTTTCTTTCTATATGATTGTTACCATGTGCTTGATCCAATTCACCCTTAGCAATAAGATATTTGATCAATTATTTGGCTTCCTTTAATTTACCGGTAGGATCTTCATGTAATTTAGTGTATACCTCTGTTGTCTGATTATTCATACATCTTATCATTATAATCAGATTGATTTATCAGAGCCGTCGCATTTCCTTTTTCTGCTTTCAAACATCACATTATTTTTACAAATTTTCTGAGAAATCTGACTTCATATTTGGATTTTTATTTATTCTCTTCGTGCGTTAGCACTGTTGTAGCTAGTTCAATGTCAACGTTATCTTTGTCTGAGAGAAATTGCGCTGTTTTAACAGCTTTATTAATTATCTCATCTTTTGGTAAGTTCTCAATTTGGATAGCTGTGCTCAAGTACGGTTAAGCATATCCAACTGATTCTTATTAAGTTATATTTTATAAATAGTTGCTACTCGATTAGTTACTGTTGGACTAGTCTCAGCTTTGGTGTGTCTATAGATGCACTTATTCCCCAAATTTCTGTCATGTTTAATGCTGAATGGTTTTATCTTCGTGTTACATGCGCTATCTGTAAAATACTCCGTACAATTAAAAAAAACAAAGCAATATATATCTTATTTTAGCCTTATTTCGAATCAATTACATTCCCTGTCGCGTAGGTCGTGATACAAATAAATAGCATTTTACTATAATGAGATCTAGTTACCTCACACCATATTTATTATGGAATTCGTACAAATTCTGCTCGTCGGGTTACCGAAGAAATTCGTATAGACTGCTAGAATCTACGAAGAGATAAAATGTTCAATTCCGTAGTTTTGTGTTATTTTTCACGATATCCGACACTTGGCCACGCCGCAGTTCACCTTACTTGCCAAGTAATACCTGGATGGGCGAAAATCAGAGCAGTCTATAACAAGGGCGACATCTGTCTACTGGATGAATTGAATTTGCTACCTTAAACAATATTGGATTTATGCCGATGTATATATATATATATATATATATATATATATATATATATATATATGTATATATATATGTATATATATATTATATATATGTATATATATGTATATATTATATATATGTAAATATATATATATATATATATATATATATATATATATATATATATATATATATATATATATATATATATATGGAGAGTGAGTGTCTGTGATTTTGATTTTCTCGAGTTCGCAACCCTGGTTTGAATAATTCTTTTCACTACTCGTGCTGTCAATTATTACTTAAGTGTATAAATCTTCAATCGATCACCACTTACAATGATAGCGTGGTATATTTTATAAAGACAGATTGGAGGTGTCTAGTTGGTACTCGTGGTCAATGGCGATGCCACATTTACTCCGACTGTAGGAAACACTAACCAAAAACACGTTAATCTATAACTGAAAATTTTGTGTAGTCTGTGTCAATGTGGCGTATCAGGTAGATTTCCAGACTCAGAAACAAATAGGCCGCGATTAGAGCCTCACCCGGGGCGAACTTCAGGACACTTCTTGACGAGCCCCTATCAATAACTATTATAATATACTGGAGTAATTTGCCTCTGTTTCCTGTGTTATCGTTTAATTTATTCTGAACAAAATGTGCATATAATGTGATTGGTATTTAACTCAAACTCTAAACCTTGATTTGAATGATGGCCTACATTCCTGATTCGTAGTGTATGTACTTCAAATAATCTTACTTAAAAACAATCCATCTTCTAGAACATGGTTTTTTCATTATTTATAAAATCTTTAATAAATGATCAGGATTTTGATGATAAAATAGCCGGTGCGTCACAAGTAGGAGCCTTTCTGACAGTCTTGGCTACTTCTAATGCGTGTCTAAAAGAGGATGCCGTTACGGGCATGCAGGTTACATTTTAAACAATTATTATTTAAACATAGAATTCGCTAATTTACTTTGATTTGTTTACCTATCATCTGATACGTAGAATGTGCACGTTCAAGCCATGCACTAAAAACAGCGTACTTTAATATTTTTCCTTTAATCAAAGTTGCGATTCGTTTAATTTACCCTCGTGAAAATATTACTTACTAGGTTAATTGTCAATTTTGTTCATGCAAACTTCAATCTAGCGATTTGCCACTCTACTATTGGTCTCATTTTTAAACGTGTTTTAACTGATTTTTGTGCTATGGTGTTGGTCAATGCCCGCTTTTAATTATAGTTTATATTCGGGTCTTATTTGCTGAAAAGCATTTTTCTAATATCGTAAAAGTATTAACGTTTCATTGAAATCATTAGTTTTTTTTACAAATTTATCGTTTGTGGTCTTTTAGATCACAATTTTTGCATATTTATTCACATTAATAAATAAACATTAGTTTTGGTACATTAAAGAAAAAATTGTGCTTTCTTATTCGTTTATGTACGATTATATGTATGAAAAACATAAAGTCTGCATTTTTTCCTTTACAAGTTCAAAATCGCTACCAATAGAAATTCTATTCTTCTAAACTAGTAATGTGAAAAATTATCCGAAATAACAATCTGGTGCGCTTCATTTTACAGTTTTACTCAACTACTTCGTCAGTACGCTCCACCGCAGCGTAATGCATACGAGCTGACTTCGCCTGAAACGAATGCCAAAATAGTGCATGGAGCTTGGTTGACTGCAGCACATTTTGCATTTGTTAGTCATTGTGGCCGATTCCTCGGACTTTTGAAATGCAACACCAATTCAACCGATGTTTGTTCTGATGATGCTGACTTTTGTATTAGGTAAGATTTTTAAAAGTTAGCTGGATTTTTAGGATTAATGTTGTCGCCTTGTTTTGCGATATGATCAGGTGGTAAAGACATTTCTGACTTGAGCATTTTTGTTCATATCCAGGCGTAGCAGAAATAATGTAATTAGACTTTCTGATTATGGGTGGCTACAGTCATTATTTAAAAAATCTATTATTATTGACAAATTGGTTCTGCTGATGACTGCCACCAGTGGCTCAAATGACCTTCACAAGCTCCAAGGATTATGAAAGGAAGACAAATGGTGACGCTGCATTTTTTTTATAGCGGAGCATATTTTTTGCTTCTAAGTAGCTTTTAGCCGGCGAAATTACGATGCGTCGTGACCAAACGACCGATGCTGAGAGTAATTGTGCGCCGCCACAAGACTGCTTGTCTAAAATTTGTGCTGTCAGTCATCTATTGATTTTCTAATATAATACAAAGACTTCTGCTTTCGAGTATCTATGCTTTAAATGTATTGATTGTAAACTATGAGCAGATTTTTCTCAAACTAATTATTCTTAATTTTCAGTGGAAGATTTTTTGAATGTTCTTTTAAAATTCAATAAACTAGTCTCATTGCCACGTGCGCAGATTATGTTGCCACGAATAATCGGAGTCAATTTCATGTCCTAAATCGAACTTATAAATTAACTAATCTTGGAAATGGTGTCATATTTACATTATTCTGTTAATTATTGACGACGTTTTATGGCTTAATTGAGATGAGGCGCGGAATGGTGTAGAAAATTGCCCGAATGTCGCAAAATATTTTTTAGTTTGTATGAATTAGCGAGAATCCGATGGAATTCAGCCACAGAAGGGGTCCAGTGAAAAGCTTTGTTAATTCATCCTAAATGGTTAAATCTATTCTGGAACTCACGTGTGGGAAACCTTACTTCGCGCTGGTGATTTTGTGCATGTGCCGCTTCATTCGTAGTTAAATTTAATTAAATTGTTTATTAGGATTTTCTCGTTTTTATCATGCTTGTTAAATTGTACATTTTTAGAACTTTGTTGTGATGGTAGAATAATTCTCGTCACTACCATTCGCAGTAACGTTCGCTGCATAAAATGACTATAAGTATTTGTATAAACTTAGTGTAGAGTAAAAACTAAAATAAATTGTTTTTTGAAATGTTGTTAGGTAATGCAAAACACTAAGATGGCCAATTATTATAATCAAGGTTGTGGTCTTGATATAAACACCAGACCCATTAATTATATATGTCAGTATAAACTAAGAATTGTATAGTGTAGAAAAGGCAATTCATCCAGTAGACTGGTTTCGTCCTTATTGGGAACTCATCATGTACTGGCCAGAGTTTGCCGCGGACAGGACTCGAACCTGGGCACGTCTGCTTCGGAATCTGGTGCTCTGACCAAAGAGCCATCCTGCCGCACACTACACTGCAAACAAATTTCGTATATCCTTCTCTCTCTCTTTCCTTTTTTCTCTCTCTCTCTCTTTCTTTCTTTCTCTCTCTCTCTCTCTCTCTCGTAAATCTCACTATTGAATTTGTTTTTTTATAGTTATTGAATGATATCTATTCTTTCTCTCTCTCTGTCTCTCACTATTGAATTTGTTTTATAGTTATTGAATCATATCTATTCTTTCTCTCTCTTTCTCTCGTAAATCTCACTAATAATTTTTATGAAATTTTATTTTTCTTGGTATTTATATATTTCTTTCTCTTATGGTTATATGGCATTGGAACATTGCTTCGAGGATTGTTTAAGGATGGTGGCGATACAGTTTCAGGAGCGTTGACCAAAACGTTTAATACTATATGGAATGAGGAAACCGTACCACTTAATCGGAATGATCGATCATCATTCACATCTTCTAAAAGGGCAACCGTTATTCGTGCGATAACCATCGTCCTATAATCTTGACTCCGGTCGTATCTAGGTTATTTGCTTCGATTATCCTATGTCGTCTTAGCGCTTCACGTGAATCACACAATTGAAGAACAGGTCGGATTCCGCGCAGGACGAAGTTGTGTAGATGATATTTTTACAATAAGGCAAGTTCTCGAACAGAGACATTTATATCATCGTCCCACAATAGCCGTCTTTCCAGACTTCGAGGGCACATTTGATTCGGTGGATCGCAAAGTTTTATTCAATATTTTGTCGAAAAGCAGTGTGCCCACAAAATTTTTTAATATTATACGAGCTCTCTACACAAATACTTCTGGTCGCGTTAAAGTCTACAACGAATTAACGCATAACTTTACAACCAGCAATGGTGTTCGTCAAGTTTTTTCACTTTCCCTGTTTTTGTTTAATTTTATAATCGATGGTATTATGAACAACTCTCCCACACATTCAGGATGCTGGAGTTAAAGTTATCCCGGGCTATAAACTAGTCGATCTTGACTATGTGGACGATATCGTACTATTATTCGACAATCAGGATGCTGCCCAGGCCACCTTAAATAGGTTAACAGATGCTGTCCCATCTTTCGGTATGAAATTCGCACCCTCTTAATGTAAGATACTGTTACAGGATCACCCACCACTCACTCCAACGTTTCGATTGCAGAATGAAACTCCATGAAATGTGGAGCCGGCTTATCCTCCAAAAGGAGTCAGCCGCAGTAAAGTAAGTAAGTATCTAGACATAGTCGACAGGTTTACGCATCTTGGGATCTCTATCAATAACGTAGGCAATATGTCCGACGAGGTGAGAATACGAATCGCGAAAACTAGAGAATCTTTCTCGAATCTTCGTCATTTATGGAGAAACGCTAATATTTCACTTTGCCTTAAAGGTCATGTTTACAATGCATCTTTATGAGCAGTCTTACTATACGCTAGTGAAATCCGCAAGGACGTTGTATTGCTGATGCTGCCTTGCCCGAATGCTAACGTGGCCATTATGGTGTTGTGGAGAGGTTTAGTTGGCCTCATCATGATAAAATTACCCATAGTAGCTAGGTATTCCTTCTCTCTCTGCCTCTCCCTCTCTCTCTCGTAAATCTCACTAATAATTTGTCTAAATTCTTTTATATACTTTTTCACTCTTGGTTATATGGTAGTGAAAAATGAGTTACTTTTGACTTTTATGGCTGTACATGATGATGATGATGATGAGTGTAGTAGTATTAGTGATAATAATGGTATTAATATTATGAGTAGTAGCTTTCGTTTTATTAGTAGTTGTAGTAGTAGTAGTAGTAAAATGGTAGTATTAGAAGAAGACGTAGTAGTAGTCCGAACATATTTGTCGTCAGTATGTATAACGAGAACTATATTTTATTTTAACTATATGTTACCAATGAAAGAATTACAGTGAACCCTCGTTTATCGCGGTAGATAGGTTCCAAGACCAGCCGGGATAGCTGAAAATCCGCCAAGTAGGGGAACCACATTTACTGTACTTATTTAGCATGTTTTTGCACTTTTAAAACCCTCATTTTACGAGCTGTTTACTAACCACCCTTTTACAGAACACGTATGCTTTAATGGAATTACCAAAATATTTTGTGGATTTAACAAAATATTTTTGGTCTTCATATATCGCGACTATTTTCGACATTAACGGAAAATCCGCGATATATTTTCCTATTTTCTCATATAATGTAATGGAAATAATCAGCGATGTCGTGAATCCACGAAAATCGATCCGCGAATTAGAGAAGGTTCATTGTATTACAGTTTGTACATTTTATATTATATTTCATGTATGATAAAAATTGGCAAACTATTACTAAAAAGAATGACCTATTCATCTAACAGTTAGATACTATTTGTGGTGGAGAACTAATATATATGCAATTGTGTATTGTGTTGCGCGCCTAGTAACAGATTGGTTCAAATGTGTCCAGAAGGATAAACCAAAAACAGCATGAACGGAATGTATAGACTCGTGCCAACTCGCTTCGTGAACGAGATTATAAGTTCCGTTCCTGCTGTCTTTGGATTATCCTTCTGGTCATATTTGGATTACTTTCTTACTAGGTGAGCACCACCTAATAGGTAATTAACAATTCAGCTGTATTGTGCGGCTCGAACTGGCGCATATATTTACAACTGAATAATTTACTTTATATTTGGCAACGCAGCAAAAGTTTTATTGTCTCGTGTATTGCCGTCTAGGATACCGAGAAATTGATCGTATACATTTTGGTTTTTGGTGTTGCTTAACTAGTAAAAATTTAGTTAAAATTAGATTAGAAGAATAGGCCAACGTCGTGGTTATTAGCGACTCAGCAGAAGGAGCCGGTTTTACACCCTATAGCCAATACATATTTTTTTGAGTAATGTGTGACGAATGGCCGGTAAAATCTCCCATTCGAATGTGTATATCAGCAGTAGTGGAGCTATTTCCATATAAAGTCTTCGAAATTGCGACGTCAAAGCCTTGACGGCGCATTCTCGTAAGTAGTTCCACTACTGTTGGTACACACATTCGTATAGGAGGTTGTACCGTCCAATTGTCCCATATTCCACACCCCAATATATGGCGGGTATAAGGCGTAAGATCATACCTTCCGTGCATGCTGACCTTTATTCTTCTGGTCCTATTTGAAATAATTCGTTATTCCTCCTTCCACTTCTAAAACTACTACGATGCAGCATTACAATCATTTAATATACTGATGCTTTACTGACGCATCACCATTCAATTAATGGTTATACACAGATTACAAATAACCACTGATGCTCGTTCGTAGTGGAATATTGATATGTCATTGGCTGATTTCTCTTTCAAAATAAGGGAAAGATTTATTTGGGCCTAAGCCTTAAATTGTAAAACGATAGGTAATTATTGTGCCCTATGAAGTTTTTACTGCCCCACTGAGTGCAATCAAAATTTAACCACGCTAAATACTTTGATATAATGTTAATAATATAAAAGTAGAATAAAAGTATTAGTATATTTAGCCATGTTTTTACATATATACTCGAAGATTATTATAAAAGCTGCTAGTCGATTGAATTTATTAACATTTTTATCTTTAACAAATTTAGTTGGCTGGTCGGTATTATGCCCTCGGCTCGTAATTCAGCAGCATCACAACTATTTGATCGCCGTATAGTTGGAATTTGTGCTCTTGGTTCTAGAGGAGATAACCTGGCCATCCAACTAAGCGATGGATTGGTGCTTATTTGCAGAGTTTCCGAGCTTCTTTGTGAGTAAAAATTGTAAAAACAGCTAAATTTCTGTTAAAGTTTTACGATGAAACCATCTGTTTGAACTTCATAGATATATATTATTAACTAATAATTCTATAACCAATTAATCATTGGTTCATCGTAATTAACGTACATATTTTTCTTCTCTCTAGCTAAATATCTATCGATTTCACAGACGGATAATGCATCCTCACTTGCTGAGTTATCCAACATTGATCAGATCGTAGAATTGTCTGATAATTGTCTTGCTGATGAGATGCATTTTGTTCAATTGAACTTCAAATATGGCCAGCAAGAACTACAACCAAACACAGCCATTGGAGATAAAATATCTGAGGACCAGCTAATTGACAGAAATAGCTTCAATCAAAGTTCTACACAAAATGCTTCTCCTGGATTACCAGTTCTTTTATGCCTAAATCATGCCTCGCATCGCCTGTACGCAACCTCTTTGCGGCTTTCAAAACATGTTCAAAACATGTTGCTCACGGGCAATATGTCAACTGTGGAAAGTGATTGTAATCTAACTAAAATCTCTCGAGTAAGTCCTTTGATGCATTTGTGCTCATCAGTTTTAGTGTTGCCACAGCACTATATCTTAGCAACTAGTCTCAGCAAAGTACTATTCTGCGCGTCTACTTCTGAATTCTACGATGCCGCCACATCAGCGCAATGTCTTAGTGGTAAGTTTGTTCCTGTAATTACGTGGCTGCTACTTTAAGCTCATACTACTAATGCCTTTGTCACTAATTGCTTTATTGCATGCTTGCAATGAGTAGCGTGCAAACGCTTGTTGAGCATTTCTTTACGTTAGTTGCTTGTTCATGTATGTTTGTGTAACTGAACATAGTGGGCTGTAAAACAATTTTATTTCTTAAGTTCTTAAAATATACGCAAATGTAAACATGAACAAAAGATGAAATCTTGTTCATGCAGGTTTTTTTGTTTACTAGCTACTCATTAGTAGGAGCCAGCAATAACAAATATCCACTTAAGATCTTAGCAACTAATGATATTATTCTTTTGTTCAACATTAAAAGATATTTTATAGTGGCTTTGGAGTTTTGTGCCAGAGTTTTCGGTTGAGTTTCCAGTTGACAAGGAAAGCATATGCCAACAAAAAATCATATTAGTTGACACCCGCATAATCAAATGGAAGCCAAGGTTGTACATAAATAGAATTTTGTAAAATCTAGTGGAGTATTCTCGAATGAAAACGGTCATTATCCACTTTTTTATTAAATGTATTTTCTCTTACTAATAAAAATATACTGTGTAATATTCGGAAGTGATTATTATATATATATATATATATATATATATATATATATATATATATATATATATATGTATATATGCATATATATTTATATATAATTAAATCCTGTTACAACACTTTAGTTCTAAATATTTCTTAATTATTCATCACTTTATTCTTTTATTGAATGCAAATTGTCTTTCTTTACCAATTTTAGAATTATCTTTCCGCCTTACCATGCCCACCAGTCAAAATGATCAAACTAATTGGCAACGGCAAAAATCACAATTAGGGACGGATCTGAGATTGTGTACTAATGGAGTATCCAAATTAAGTTTTGTCGAGAACTCTGAGTCTTCGGCATCCAGTAACTGGCGTGCGATTGAGGCGGGTGGCGTTTTAGTTTCAGGTGTACCAGGTGAAATAAAGGTTGTGATAGGCATGCCCAGAGGAAATCTTGAGGCAATTCAACCTAGGGAATTAGTAATCGATGCCATGGGTCGTCTTTTGGACAGGTAAACTTTTGGATCAATTTATATTACAGAAATTATAACTTTATTCGTAAAATTATTTGTATACACTTCCAAGGTTACAATGACAGTCAATGTGTGAGAACATAAATTTTAATTTTGAAGCATGTTTGATCAATTGAGATTGGCACTAATCCCTTTCTTTTAACCAGCAATACAAAATAGCTGAATCGTCGACAGTCACATATGTTGATGCCTTTTGGCATTCGGTGGTCATCACCAGAGCCCGACGGCCCACTATCTAACTATCGCAAACTTGATTTAAAGAATTGTTACCACCACCCGCACAATCAATAATTGTTAAATTGTATGTGGCGAAAGCTGCAAACAGTTAATGTTTGTGACTGCATAGAAATTGTGCAGCCGACATTTCCAGTCAAGTTCAATGTATGCGAGACTGCTAGAGGTGAGAGCCGCATATCTAAATTTGATTTCCATATATATTCAATGCGGTTTGATCCTCGATAGTCAGTTTGCCGTCGTACTCTGATGATGATCATGGAAGGTCGAAACGCGTCAGTTCGTTGCGGCTGGCGGTAGTTTTGTTATGTTGTTCGACGACTGGTTAAATACAATGGGATTGGTGTTTACTTCAAGCTCGCAAACTTGATTTAAAGAATTGTTACTACTACCCGCGCAATCAATAACTGTTAAATTGTATTGCCCATATATGTTATCACCACTTATTTATTTTAAAAAAATATATAAGTATAAACTAACTATCGTACAATGTATAAGTGTAAATTTATCCGGAGACCGGCTTCGTCCCTATCGGGATATTTTGAAGTTTTTTTTTCAAGAATTGTCCGCGGACAGGGCTCGAACCTGGTCACGTCTGCTTTGGAGTCTGTGACTGTATCCACTGAATCACCCTTCCGCTCACAAAACACAATTTTCTGTTATATTATTACTTATGCTCTTGGTTAGTCTTTCCTTCAGGTGGAGCCTATATGGCATCTCTTTAGACCTAAAGTTCCAACTATCCACTCCCAAACTGTCATTATAGAACATTCGCAACACTACCTATGGAAGTGTTGTTGAATTGAAAATTTAGACTATTAAAAAAATCTTTGACTACGCGGGTAGTAATAATAATTATTTAAACCAAGCTTGCGAGCTTGTTATAAACACAAAATTGTCAATATAAACAATGCATCGTATAACGTAGAAAGGTAGTTCATCGGGTAGACAGCGGTTGCAAACATATCGTATCGCAACACGAGGAAAAGGTAACTAATTCATCAAGTAGACCGAGTTCGTCCTTATTGAAATCACTTCAAGTACTGTCCAAAATTTGGCGCGGACAGGGCTCGAACCTAGGCAAGTGTGACTCAGAGACGAATGTATGTAATGAGTTTGGTTTTGATATCATGTTCGCAACCTTGATTTAATAACATATAATTACCGCCTGCGTAATTAATAATCATTTAAATTATTATCACCATTGTCGAAATTAAGAATGTTATAACTAGATAACATATAGATGTGACGAACCTTCAAGAATCGTTATGCTCGGAACTGCATAGAAAATTTGCAGTTGACATTCCGGGCAATTGAAATTAATTTTGGACTACTAAGGATGAGGTCAGAATTTCATAACTCAAAAATTGTGTTTGTTAAGCGATTAAATCCCCATTATTCAGTGTTCTGTTCTGCTTCGACGACGATCATGGAAGTTCAAATCGCGTCAGTGCGTGAGACTGACTTGTATTTTCATATATTGCGACTATTTAATATTATGAAATTATTGTTTATCTGAAGTTTGCTATTATGGTTTCAAAATAACATCACCTCCAGCGTAGGCAAAATATTGTTCAATTAAATAACTATTATAATTCAGATGAAAACTTCAGAAAGTTATATTCGTAGTGGCTTCAATATTTTGCAGCATCCATTCCAGGCGATTGAAATATATTTGAGACCACTGTAGATGACATTCTATTCTTGTTTTTCAAAACATTTTTGTTGCTCAGCGATTAAATCTTATTTTCTCAGTGTACCATCGTGCTCTTTTGATGACTGTAGAATTACGAAACATATCAGAATGTGTGACTGGCTCTAGTTTTGCTATTTTCTGCTACTGGTTAAATGAATGGATTTGATATTTATCTCAAGTTGGTGAATTTGATTTACGAAATTGCCATCACAAAATATGTTTACTGAATGACGTTGTTTGTGCCTATTGGGATACTCGAAAGTCGATGTTAATATTCATTTTATTTCCTATCAGCATATTTCCTCAATGCTCTTCTAACGGCAATTGAATGAAGCTATGTCATAGCTAGTCATACTGGTAAAGGTAACATGAAACTTCGGGTAATATCTGGATACAATCATCCATTTTCATGTTCTTCTTCGAGTTCACGTGTAATACGCATTTAACACTTGTGTTTGAACGGATGGTAGCAAAGTTAAAGCTGGCGTGCCAGACGCGTAGACTAAGGTTTGATTGCTGAAGGAATCTTTGGCTATTAAAACTTCAAAATATGATTCTAATTCTAGGTGATGCTAAGTAACCTTGTGTGGTATACCATCTAAGGTAAGAATAAAGGAATACAAACCAGTCACTTCCTTTAGGAATTGGCAACACTGTTGTCATACAGCCATCATAACTATTAATAACAATAAAATAAATATTGATTCTATTCTATATGGGTTAACACAAAGTTTAATCCTGATCGTATGATCCGCCGTATCATGTAAACTGGATATACGGAAATTAGATGAAGCGATGACCTGCACGCGGACCATTAGAAAGTAAGGCTCTTAATACCATAGTGCTAAAAGACCAATGTTATCACAAACATGAATTAAAATTTATGAGGACTACATTTAACATTCGATCAAAGGACAGCTAATGCATGAGACCCCTACCGTTCTTCAGCAGAGGTCGTAAAACGCGGTTATGTGTACATGTTCTAGTGATAGCTAGATAAAAGACGACTAGCGGCACTACCTATTCTATCCTGGAGCATAGCACACCAGAATACACACGGTGAAATTTTAGTCGACCAAACTGTTCCTCGTGTGCTGTTTAAGCTTAAGGGTAATTTATTCATTATCTCTTGGAATTTGATAATTCTTGTCTCGCGAGATTATCTGTAATTAAATAGTGTTGATTTGATCTTTCAACAGCGTGTCCCATTTTCGACTGGCCCATGGGAAAACGTGATATATCTCCTGTTCAAATATAATGATAATATATCCGGCTTTGTTTTAAAAAATGATATTCTATGTGATAGCAAGTGTCTGTGTTAGAGAGTTCGATGTGGCATAGGTAATGTAGTTCCGGGAATCGTGTATATGTCCCTCACACTGATGGACAAGACAATTTGTGATCATTGGTTGTCACTTTGAACTATCACTTTCGCAAAGATCCGATTGACCCCAATTTCAAAGTACGTATTGAGTTAGTCTTCGTTGTGGCTGGGTACTGATTCGACCTCTGAAGGCTTCAACATCGTTCATACTAACCACTGGAAATGAGGTACGAAGATTAGATCCTACCTCATTTCCAGTGGTTGGTATGAACGATGCTGAAGCCTTCGGAAGTCGAATTAGCACCCAGCCACAACAAAGACGAAGTCAATGCGTACTCGGAAGTGGGGATCAGTCGGATCTTTGCGAAAATGATAGTGCAAAGCGGCAACCCAAGTTCGCAAATCGTGGTATCCATCCTAAATTTTTTTTTCTTACGGACCTACCACGTGAAAACCTGATGTTAACTCCATTTCTAATATACGGGGTGCTCAACCGCGTATGACCTGGCTAAACTGTTATTAAATAATGCAACATTTGACGAGCAAGATTTAATTGCCTGTCGTATGATTGACTCTTATTTATTCATGATGTGCTTTGCAATTTCGTCAGAAAACAATATTATGATGCAGTTGAGTTGATGCGGAGCTGTCGTATCAATTTCAACCTTCTATTCGACCATTATCGCACATTAAACGGACCAGAGAGCGTTTTGGCCAATATAAGCAAGTTTTTGGATCAAGTAACGAGTATCGATCGTCTCATCCTCATTTTGACTGACTTATCGTGAGTTAACTGATGCCTTAATCTAATTGTTCAATATATTGATCATGCCAGATCTGGTTAATACGACGATTGTTTGTAAATTATTTTTAAAACTTTTGTAGCTTAATCTGACTGGTTCCATGTGGAAATCTAGTTTCTTTTTAAAATGTTAATTGAATATTATCGAATATGTGCATAAAGCACTGCTTTAAAATACACGAGGTAGATGTGTAACCAATGTGATTTACTTTGGCCTAGTGGATTCGTTATGTGGAGGTCTAAATGTCATAGTAGCTCATTTTTAGGTATACTTAATATACTACATCATCACTCGTTATGGTGATGATGTTTTCCCCATAGCCAAGACCGTTTTTTCTATCGTATGAGCGGATCGAAAGCCTTAGTAAGACATGACAATGCTGAGGGCTGGTTAAATGTTTTTTTCCGTTAACTCTGCTCGTCGCTTCCTATCCTCAGTCATCATCGCGTACAGAAATATAACTGCTTTTTTTGTCAGTTACACGTATCTGCAAATCACAGTCAACGACAGATCATGAATCAGGGAGGAGCGGCATTAGAATATGTACTCCTTTTATGAGAAGAATTATCATAAGTAGTAAGAATTAGAAATTAATACATGTTCATTAGTTTATTATTAGTCGGTTAGTATTAACTAGCATTAGTGGTCTCGTATAATCGGATCATTATTATATTATATTGTTAATTAGTTTGTGCTAGAACATAGATTGGTTATATTATATACGGTATTGATATAAGTTATTGATAATTTAAATGTAATTTATTAAAGTATGAATTTGTAACCTCTAAGAGATAGCATGATAAGTGTGGTGGTTCAACAGGCGAAGACTACTACAATGTGGGCTCAGTCGAAATCTGTTCTGCTATACGGTGGCGAATCAAACCGAGGCAACAGGGAATAATGCTGGTGAGGCAAATGCATGAGAGGCCATTACACTGTTAAGAAGAATAACTGCGCTCAACACTTTCGAATTAGATTAATCCATTCATTTGTTCGTGATTTAATAATCTGAACTGCAGAATGCTGTGTTGCCGAAGAGTATCATTACCTATTTGAAATCAGAACGCTAGTTACTGATCTTTCTTGAGATTAATTATGCGAGATTTAAAAACTTGTTCTGCTTAGATTTTATTGGATGCTTTTAAAATTATTTCTGTAATACAGTCTCTTAATTTTACTATTACAGGCGTTACTTGTCATCTGTATTTCGACTGCGGCAGATATTCTAACCGGATTGGGCTAACTGTACCATTTCTAAAAGAGAATTTTCTTACACTATAAAAGACATATTATGTAGAAAAATCGACTGTATGATGGTAGAACAATTTGTAGTGTTTAAACAGACGTTGACCATTGAAATATACTTCGAAATTGTCAAATAGGAATTTAGCTTTAAAAAATTGGATAACTTTGTATTAAACACTCATAATTAACATGATCGGAATTTGTCTATTTAAACAAACATTTAGTGTAATTATTATTATAAATTCCAGTTAATCAAAACCAATATGTATTCTGAGTTCTCATCTTGGTTTACTATGGAGAAGCTCGGGTTAAAACTAACATTATTGAGTGATGAGGTTGCAAAATTCTGCTTCCATATGGACCTCCTTGTTGATGAGAATATTTATTTCGCCAATTATGTAATTGTAATCTTGTAATAAATGTCTTTTGATTTTTTAGTCTGGATAAGTAACGAGGAGATCGAGTTAAAACTAGAATTATTGGGTAATGAATTTACGGAACTCTGCTTAAATGATCCTTACAGGATACAATTTAGACCAAGTCACCTTTAAATTAAGACGGAATCGGTACTACGGCTTCGTTGCGGTTTTCTCTATATTACTTCCTAAACACAACCGTAGCTTTCAGTTAGCTATGCCAAACTATATAAATTAAGACAAGAAGTTCAATCTACTATAAATCCACAACAAGATCACTACTGAGCTCGATTTGATGCCATGTCGCTCAGAGTTTCCAACCAAGAACTATGATTTGCATGTGGATCCAATTTTGGGAGACTACCGTATACTATACTGCATAATTTTATTTTTATTGACTTTAGCTGGTTCTTCCGTGTCAAATTTGTCCACAATTTTAATTTTCACCAATTTGGTGCGGGCTTAAAGAATACTGTTGTCTATGTAAATATTTTCCTGATTGATTTGTGTCAGTCTGTGTGAACTCAATAACAATCAAGGCTGTGTGGAAAAGCTTGATCTGTATATCCTTTTTTGCATGGGCTATATTTGAACTCACATTGCAGCAGACCAAGATCTCCGTTTATGTATGTATTTCTAATTTTTGAGTGATAGAAAGGTTTTGTGGATGTGGCTGAAGTACTAACATGCAATTGCTCCAAGCCAAATAAGGCGACTATTTTTTTGTAGTGGAGCAGAGTTCCTGCCATTATATGCTTGGAAAACTTTCAGTCGCATTTTTTGCTTCTAATGCGGTGTTATGAAAAAGCCTTGATTCCACTAATTTATCATCGGGTTCTACTGAAGCCCACTGGAAGGGAGTTTACCCATCATTTTTTATATTTTCTATTGATTGCTTCAAAGTGAAGCATAGTAGTGTATTTCCTCTACATTAAATCTGTTACTCTCCGTGTTCTAGAGATGAAGACTTTTCGAAAACGATGTACGCTGCAAACTATCGTATTTCTCGCCGTTCCGCTGAACATGAGTTGGTGGTTAATGAGCTTAATGATAGTAAAACACAAGATGAACACGCCATGGCTGTGCTGAACAACTTGACTCGTCGTTGGCTCACAAAAACACAAAAAGAACACGAGAGAGCTGCCTACAAGGAGAATCAGTACAATTCAAGACATGGCCTGGAGAATAAGGATATCATTTATGATAAATCGAATAAGGACTATGACGCAAAAGCTAAATCGACTGTTGACGTAATGACTCATCTGGGTCAGAACAAAAAACAGGATAACATTCCAAGTAAATTAAATCGCGTGTGCAAAGCCTTCCTAGAGGCTATGCAAAAACGAGATAGTAAGAGGTATTTATGGTTTTTTATCACCGTTCATTTTATTTATTTCCAAATGTTTAAAATATTGCTTTATATATTCGATTTTTAATCAAGCAAAAATGTTAAAGCTGCAAATATTGAAATTGATATTCATAAATATAAACATTAATTAATGTATGCACAAAGATAGGGAGTTGCTATAAAAAATAATAATGTTTCATGTTTACATTTTTCTATTATGTTTGGCCTATCAATTCATATAAAAATTGACGTTTATTTGTAGATACTTGTGAAGAATATGAGAAAGAAACGGTTCTTGTATCTGATATTTTTTTTCTTTTGGCACGTGGAAATGGTACTGCCAATTTTATTAAGGCTCGTATTCCATACGAATATATATATCTTATTAGGGAGAAAAACATTAATAAAATATTTTTTCTTCCTAATAAGAAATTTACTGCGTAATATTCGAAGGAAATGGACAGTATAAAATCAATATTGCCATAAGTAGTTTAAGCAATTTATCCAGCAGACTGGTTTCGTCCTTATTGGAATCTCTTCTAGTACTGTACAGAATTTAGCACGGATTGGATGCGAACTTGGGCTAATTTTCTTCGGAGTCTGTGATACTATCCACTGTACCATTCGTGCCACATATTACACGCAATTTGAATTCGCATACCAACTTATATTTTCTGGTTAATCTTTCTTTTAGACGGAATCTATTTGGAATTTCTTAATACCTACAGTTCAAACTAACCAGGGGTGGTTAAACTCCTTCGATCGCAATAAGCTAATCGATATTCTGTCGAAAATTGGTATGACAACGAATTTTTACATACTTTACGCGCCCTCTACACGTATACTTTTGTTCGCGTAAAGGACTACAATGACTTTACACAAGTATAATACCGGCACTTATGTTCTTCAAAGCTGTATATTTCCCCCATCTGTGTTTAATTTTGTAATCGATGATATTATTAACAACACTCTTCCACACATTAAGGATATAGGTGGTGAAGTTCTCTCGGGCAGTAGATTAATCATTCTTGACTATGCAGAAAATATTATATTATTATTATTCGAAAATAGAGATTCTACTCAGACCACATTGAATAGATCAGCAGTCATTATTCCGTGTTTTGAAGTGAAATTTGCACCATTTCAACATAACATACTTTTACAGGATCACCCACCACTCACTCCAACTGTGTGACTGCAAATTGAAGATCTGGACATAGTTGAAAGATTTACATACCTTGGCAGCTCTGTCAATTACTCAGGCAATATGTATGGCGAAGTGAATATGCTAATCGCGAAAGCCAAAGTATCTTTCTCCAACGCGAGTATTTCGAACTGCCTTGAAGATCGTATTGACAAAGCATCTCTACGTGCTGTTTTTTATGCTAATGATTTTTGGCCTCTTAGAGTTGATCATTTTAGACGCTTACAAGTATTCGACTACAGTTGTTTAAGAAGCATAGCATATGTAGTTTACCAACTAAGAATAATCAAAACTGGCATCCGTAAATGCATTTTTGGATAGGCCACCAAGTGCTCCTAGTTGTAAAAACAAGTAAGAATCCATCAATTGCGTTCGCTTGGTCACATTTTCGTATGCTTTCAAATCGATTACCTAGTAAAACATTATTCTATAACATAGCGATAGATTGGAAAATTTTGACATGGAAGAAACGGTTAATGCCAACTATATTCAAATTTATTAAGATGGGGTGCAATAGCTTTTCTGGATTGGGTCCACGTGCGCATCATGGTTCTCGTTTGGAAACCCTAAGTTATACCGCATCGAGTGGAGCTCAGTGGCTATCTTGTTGCAGATTTATACAAGAATCATCTTAACGTTCTCTTCTTATTTGGGCTGAGCTAGCAGCGAGGTTTTGTTGTGCCTATTACGTAATACAATGAATACTGCAAGACAGCTGTATTGGCGAAGTTGCATTAGCTTAAAGCTGAGCTGGCCATAATACTGTTGTGTAGAGGTTTAGTTTGCCTCTATTCTGTGTTTTAATTAAGTAAATATATATTTATATTAACTAGATTCTCCCCATCATAAATCACTCTCCTTTAGTAATTTGTTCACCTAAATTAATTTAATTTTTTGCCTTATTTTCGTTATTTTCATCGTGGTTATATGCCAATGAAAAATAAGTTACTAATGACTTATGTATTGTTGTGTATGTCGATGATATAAATCGTAATTCCTGTGATACTCATCGTGGTATAAACTTGACTCCAGTCGTATCTACATTATTTGTTTCAATTATCTATCGCCGACTTAGTGCATCGCGTGAATCACATACTAGAGACGAACAAGCTAGACTCCGGTCAGGATGATGTATTGGAAACATTTGTTTACTTGAACAGTGATGTACTTCTCATCATCCCAAAATACCCATCTTAACCGACTCAATGGGTGTAATTTACTCAGTATACCACAAGGTAATATTTTTTGTCTATGACGTGATAAAGTAAAATCCGCAAGGAGGCTGTATTGCTGATGTTGCCTTGCACGTATGCTAACTTGGCCATAATTGTGTTGTGGAGAGGTTTAGTTTGCCTCATTTCTGTGAGTTATCCTGATAAATTTATTCATAATAGCTAGATATTCCTTATTTCTCGGCCTCTCTCTCTCTCTCTCTCTCTCTCTCGTAAATCTCACTAATAATTTGTCTAAAATATTATTTCTGCTTTCATTTATTTTTTTTCACTCCTTATGGTTATATGGCAATGAAATATTAGTCACTTTTGACTTTTGTATGGCTGGACATGGTGATGATGATGATGATGCTGATGATGATGTTGGTAATATTCGGCTTTCTAACGAAAAGTGTACTCGACAAATTTTTAAATGTTGTACGTGTTGTATACGCGAGCACTTCTGCTCGCATTAGAGTCTGCTATAAATTATCGCACAACCTTATTACTATCCTTCATTTTCATCATCATCATCATCATCATCATCATCATCATCATCATCATCGATATGAGCACTAAAACAGCCTTTTATAATTGGTGCTTCAATGCCTATAACAACTTGACAAATAAAATCAAAACACATAGATTAAACAAATAATGCAAAAAATAGGGTAAAATAAAATAATGCACATATTGGGTAAACGGATTGCGGTGTGCATAAAATGTGACCGAGTCAGCTCGGTTGATGGAGTCCTATATGTTTGTCTAACGAGGAGAATTTGTTGGTCGCTACGAAAATACGCCAACGGATGTCCGCGTTGCTTATTCATTGTTAGTAATCTATTTGGATATGCTTCCGCATCAATGGTGGACAAATTCCTGTAAGTGTCTAAGTTCTTCGAAAGACGGAACAACGAATGGCAATCTATTTGAGTTAGCCTGGGGGAAATCTCGGTTATCAAACAATAATATTATATTATCTGCACAGCCAAGATCGATTAATCTACCGCTGTAGAAAACTTCGAAGCCTGTGTACTGAATGTATGAAAGAGTATAGTTTATAATGTCATCCATTGCAATGTTTTTAATTGGTGGAAGTGGACATCCTTGATTACTGCTACCAGGAATGTGGCCCAATGTTTCATAGTGGACCCTAAAGTGACCAGTATTGTTAGTGTAGCGAGCACGTATGACATAAACGAATACAGTTGTAAAACCACTTCCCGACAGACTGTCGAATAAAATATTGCGATCCACTGAGTGAAATGCAACATTGAAGTAAAGGAATACAGCTATTGTGGAATGGTGATATACGTGTCGCCGTTCAAGTACTTGCTTTAGGGTAAAATAGTCTATATTCAACCTCGTTCTAGTCAAAATCTGGTTTGCTCTTCTCCTTTATTTGATTTGCGTGAAGCGCTAAGGCGGCGTAGAAGAATCAAAGAAAGTTATCTAGGTTCGACAAGAATCATGCTCATAACAGTCTTTTCATCACACAAATTCCGGTTGCCCTTTTTGATGACAGGAATGATAGAGGACCCGCTCCAAGCAACCGGTACTGTTCCCTCATTCCATATAGTACGAGCAAGATTAGTCAACGTCCTAGAGTTTATTTTGCCACTATTCTTAAACAAGTTCGGAAGACCACCGGGGCCTACATTTTTGCGATGATTAATAGACAAGATTATATTGAGTATTTCAAACTCTGATGATTTTTTTAGATTAACGTAACACATTATTGATACATCCATATACTCGGGGATCTGGACTGGTGGAGCTGGATGTTTTAAAACATTAATTGATTCGGCGGTTAGTTGTAACAATTCTTTAAATCAAGTTTGTGAGCTTGAAGTAAACACCAGTCCCATTATATTTACTCAGTCTTCGAATAACATAGCAAAACTAGTGCGAATGACGGTAGTTTTGCTATGTTATTCGAAGACTGGGTAAATAAAATGGAATTGGTGTTTACTTCAAGTTCGCAAACTTGATTAAAGAATGGATTTTTATTTGGTCATTCTTTCTGTCAAGATAATATATTATCAGTTATCGGATAATTTTCTATTCTATGTGTTGTTTCGATATATGCATGAATAAGTTGGATTAAACACAGGCTTTTACCTGATGAATGCAGTTATTTCATTTTCTAACAATTCTGATAAAGAGGATTCAAGATCTACATTTAAACTATGCTTAAGTTATTGTCTTATATTTCTTTGAGTATTATTATAAGCCGAGCTGGCAGGAATTTTGAGCCTAGTTTCTAAGATATCTAAAGAATTATCTGAGTTCTGATGGCCGATCCTATGGGAGAATACGTTGCCACATCCATGGGTGTCTGTACTGCGCATAGCGTATCTTATCTTCATCCGTAGTAAGATCAAACTTTCATAATCAATGCCAAATAACATCAATTTTAAATAAGCTTTATGTTTTTGTTTGAAATACGACTGTTCGAGCTTTCCTGCATCTATTTTTGGTTAATATTTATTTAGCGTTTCGGAAAATGTGTTTGCAATTCTAAACCGGATAAGTGCATAGTTCGGGGCGACTTAGATATTCCAAAACACGCGCAAGTTCTGGATGCAACCACGCCATCTATAACTAATTACTACCCAACCTGGATTGTGCTACGTGGCCAAATGTCATACCTTACAGTATTTTCTTTTATCTGCGCAGCTATCCAACAGTTGTTCACCATTATCATTGCGCATTGAGCATAATGTTTATTTGCCTCCTAGTTGAAATTCTACATAGCTTAAGCATCCAACTCAAGCAATTGTTTCGCCCATAACCAAGACGATACATGAAATTCTTGTTTTACATTATATAGAATATAGGTAGGTGGAGGAGGCGTTCTTGCTGTTTTATGTGTTGCAGTCAGTAGGAGCACATGCAGATAAAACAAAACGGTTTCTGGCATTGATTTCAGTAGACGTTTTAAGCGTACTGTGCAAATTCGGATATTCACAAGGATCCAATCAGTTAATTAAGCTTCAATTCTTGAACTAAGATGAATGCCGACTCCCCATTTTCCGGCTTGAAAATTTTCTGTTACGAAAGGTTTTAATCCTGTAATGCATGATTGATTATAGTGCACCCAATTCTGTAATACTCATAGGATCCTGCGTTCTAGTTTCGAATACGAAACACTTATCAATTTGTAATTTACTGAACGTATGTTCTAGAGTTCTATGCCAAATTAGTTCTAATGTTAACATATTAACTAAACTGGCGGGAAAACCTAACTAAGGTTTAATAAACGGTAGTTTTCTTCAAATATTTTCGATATTTTGCAATCCGACACAAAGCTCTGTGATTTTATCATCATCCACCAAAGTCATAACATCAAAAAGAGTTGTTGTTAGATGTAAATGTGATAAGATTTTTTGAAATTATTTTGCGGTGTGTAAGCTTCAATCATTCCAATGCCGCGTTTTGCGTATGCAGGTAATAGCTGTACACGGGCAGTTACACAAAGATCCGATTGATCACAATTTCCAATTTTTTTTTGCCTTTGCTCGGGTTGACTTGTTCTTCGTTCAACTGGAAATGCGGTTCTATCACATCTTTGTTAATGGCGACGTTTCGGTGCCTACTTTCCAGCACCATCCTCAGGCAACACAGTACAATTATAACAATAGCAGATTTAAGCAAATGTGGTAACCTCGTTCCAAAACCATTCTATTTATATATTTTTTGACTCAACACTAGTTTTAATCATAGAATTTGTCTCAGTAACTAAACTCAACATATAACTATTTGCAAAACGCGGCATTGGAATAAAATGTGATAAGAGGCAGAATTTAAAATGACGGTGCTGGAAGTTGCTTGATATTGCTTATCTACTCTGCATGACCCAGCTCATAAAGTGACCATTTGATCTTGCACGACAGCTTCTGCATTTTGTATTGATTTTAGTTTGTGTTGTTCATGGTTATGTGTTGGCTGTTAAAGTATATTATATCTCGCACTCTTATTGGGAATGGTTTGTATTCATTGTTTTCTTCTCTTAAACATACTGTCAACCAAGGCTGACGAACACTATCTGTGCAGGTGCCGTTGGCAATAGTTTTCTTCAGCAGTCGAGCTTGTCCTTTGAGTATGGCTTACTTGCTCTCATTTCGTCACTACATATTTAATACTAGGTGTTACTGCGTAGTTAAACATAATTCGAGGCTCTAAATGTAATAGCTTTGTTCTGCTAGACTCGGTAAGTTTCACACCAACCTTACCGGATTAACCAGCTATTGCGCGCAGACTCTTCAGACCGGAAGTTTTCATGGCTACGGGCAGTAGTGTCCGTCAAGGATCTCCACATCCCCATTTTTGTTCATTTTTTTAATATATGCTTCTTGAATTATGCTCTTACATATTCGTAGAATTCAGACGTTGAAGCTCTCCCCGGCGGTAGTTTAGCCGATTTTGACTTTATGATCGATATTATATTATTATTCTAAAGCAGATTCTGCACAGGCCCTTTGGGTTAGATTTGCAGTCATGATTCCGTCCTCCAGTCTTAAATTTTTACCCTATAAATATAAGATACATCTACAGGTTCACTCACTTCAGCTCTGGTGATTCAATGTGAAAATCTGGACGTAGTTGACTGGTTCGCATATCTTAGTAGCTTTATCAATAACTCGGGCATTATAAGTGACAAGGTGAATATAAGAAACGTTAAATATAAAGTTGCCTTTTCCAATATTCTCCGTTTACATAGAACGCGAATATCTCATTCCTTCTTATAGTTAGTGTATATACTGTACATTTCTGATATACGCTAGTGAAACTTGTTCCTTTATATGCTTAGATCTCAGATGTTCATGTAAATTGGGTCACCGTTGTTTGAGATTCATAGCGCTTCTAGGTTACCAACAACGAATAAGCAACGCGAACATCGACTAGAATGGGTTTCTCGTCAGCCGAAAAAATAAGGTTGTATCACTTGCTCTGAATCAGTCACGTTTTGTATATATTCTATTAGTTCGATTGCCCAATGGACCGTTATACACTCAGCCTGCTCCAGGTTTGTGTAAGAAACGAGGCAGACAGTTTTTGACATGATAGAAACAGCTAAAGTAAGCTAAAATAAAATTGGATTGTATAAGACACGTTTGTCTACCAGAATGGTGTTCATATAATCATTGTAGTGCTTGGTTGGAAATCCTGCGCGATATACGATCAAATCTTACTTAGTGTCGAGATTGTTGCCTATATCTAGTTGGGCATAGTAACTCTGATGTGTGATATTGTTTATTTAGCCCTACGGTAAAAATCAAGAGGAAGTTGTAGTGCTGATGCCACATTTCCATAAAGTTGTGTTGAATGGAGATCTTTGTTATCTAGTTAAGCATTTCTGTATGAACTAGGGCTTTACTATCATAAAACACACTCCCTTAATCCTATTTTGTTTTTTAATAATTATTTTCGGCATGCTTATGTTTTTTTGTTATTTATTTATTAATTTTAATAGTATATAATTATCATGGTTGTATTAAAATAAAGCATCGGCTATTAAGGGCTATTGCTTTTTTAAAATTATAATTATGATAATGATAATTCTGTTGCTGCGGCTGCTGTTATTGTTATTGTTGTTCTTGTTCTTATTGATGATGATGATGATGATGATTATTATTATTATTATTAATTTTTTCAATATTTCCGGTACTCTTTTTAGTTTTCTCTTGACGATGATGACAATAAGTTTGCTGAAGTTTGCAAAATTGATTTGCAATCTCATTGGTTATTTTACAATCCATGTTGATTTACAACTTACGGATAATTTAGGTACTTGTGTGTTTGGTTCTTCATTTTTTCATAAGAATTCACCTGGAAGCTTACTATAGTGTGTGATTAGTAAAATAAATTATGATATTGCTGTTTATTTAAAGTCCACTATTTTTGCACTACCAATACGGGCCATAATTGTTCAATTGATTAACTCACTTGAACACGGCGAAAACGGCAAACAAGTTGTGATCATGTAAGACTATGAATTGTGTCACAGACGTTCCGAAGAATTGAGTTGTGTCTGAGACTTCTGTGAATGAGAGTGTTATATTGGCTTTTAAAATATTACATGTAGAATTGCGGTTTTATCCTCGCTGGTAAATTTCCATCATGATCTGCGAATGAATGCAGAAGGTGAAGTCGCGTAGTTGTATACGACTGACAGGCGGTTTTCTGGCATTTCTAAAATCGCAAATGCTTGTATCCTTCAAATTCATAACCGGTTTTTTGACTAATAAGCAATATTTTACAAAGTAACTATTTTCCATTTTGCATACATTGTTGCGCATCTAGTAAAAAATTTTTCATGTAAGACCAGCAGAATAAACAAAATTTAGCATGAACGGAGGTATAATCTCATTTGCAAATTCATTTCGTGCTTGCTGGCGACTTACTTGTAGGAGACGTTATTACGCCCTATGCTCACTGCATATTTGGATGAGGAATGTTGAACAATTGAACGGTACAATCTCCTATACGAATGTGTATACCAGCAGTGGTGTAGCTAATTTCATATAAAGTCTTTGACAATATGACTTCAAAGCCAACCCACTATATATAATACATTCCGAGCCTGCAAACGGTACCTGCACTATGGATGCCTAATCGGTGCCTGATACCAACAGTATGGTTTCCGAATAGGTACATGGTACCAACACTATAGTTGCTGAGTCGATGCGTGCTACCAACACAATGGATTTTAAGATTTGCTGAATTACACCAGAATTGAGATTGTAACGCCCAATTCTCCCACATTTCTCACTAAAATTTATACTGGGTATAGGGCGTAATACCGGCTCCTACCGGTGAATCGCCACTAAGCACGAAATGGGTGTGCACACAGATTATGCCTTCAGTTCAGTGCATCCTTCTGGTCCTATTTGAACTAGTTTGTTGTAGGTGCGCAAAACCCAATAAACAACTGCATATATATGCTAGTTCTCTGCGACAAACAGTGTCTAATTGTTAAAAATAATTTTGGTTTGTCTTTTTTTAATTCCAACAAGGTATCTACTTCCGGTTTTGACGATATACGCGAAGATGGAAAATATTGAGGCTGCTCTCTTCGAGTTAAAGTCATATCGTGGTATGTTTTTCATAATTAAATACTCGGATTTTACGAGGAATTTTAAGCTGGAAAAAAGAACACTAATAAATCGCTTCTTGTTGTGTACGCTCTCGCCTTTATTATTTTGCCTGTTTAATTTAACTTTTTTATTACGTTTTCTTTATAGATGCTGGAGACATCGCCAGTTGGGAAGCCGGACTGCGTCATTTGCAGTATCTGGCCAGCTCTGAAAGGCTTTACTACATTGCATTGGGTACTTACGATTTGGTCTTGGCCCGGGCTCTTGCACAGTACACACAATTGGATCCAAAGGAGTATCTAATTCAGTTAAACGAACTGGGCAAGTTGGCGCCGAATTTCGATTTCAATGCAACAAGCTGTGAGGCTACTAATGGCAATTTGCCAACAGGGTCAGTTGACAGTGAAGTAGCATACCAACGTGCAAAAATCGATATTATCTTGAAGCGTTACGATAAAGCGCTAAACCATCTGTTCAGTGCAGGTTTGTTTCAACGCTTTGCTTGCATTAACATTACATTTGGCACCAAGCCATTTTAATTTCCGCTCTGACGACTGTTGGTTAATAGCCAGTTTTCCATCGTTTTCATGCACCTAGCCTTTATTGATACCCATCTTTTGAAAACAATCTACGTTTTTAACTGCGATCCCATTGATTGCTGTCATCAAGTGTCGTGTTAAACTTTACTTTACCAAGGGAGAGGGATGAGGCAGGCGATTTACAGCGCTATATCCTTATTAAATTTTACTTAATCCTACCATCATAATAGCATTTGATGCTCAGCTGCCTCTGTTTTTCTTAAGTAGTCCATTATACAGGCTTTGGTTTTTCAGTAATATGTCTAAAGGTTTTGAAACCCTCTGTGCAGGAGCCTGATCTAAGTTTGTTTGTGCATATACATTTGTCACTCATTTTTATCTTATTTTCGCAAAGTAAATCGTTTGGCATTGTTTGATGTTCGACCGTTACTAAGATTATGTTAAAAACCTCTATAATGAAAATTATTTTCTAGCTATACAATAGAACCGAATGCAAATTTACTATTGATATTTATGTTTAAATTGTGTTATGATAGTAAACGCTGGACGAAATGGTTTTTCATTTTATTTTAAACGTTGATAATTCCATAAATCGTATTTCCAAATTGGATAGAGAGTTAGGAAATTGGGCTCTCCTATAATAAGATACATATTTCCCATCATAAATCACTCCCTAATAATTTGTTTGCCTAAATTATTATTTTTGTCGTTATTTATATTTTTAAAATTTTAAAAACTTCATTTTTTTACAGTTATATGGCTGTGAAACATTAGTTTCTAATGGCTTTTCTATTGTTCCGTATAAAAAGTTATTTAAATAATGTTTTCGAATTGATGTAATCACCAGTCCCATTATATATATATATATATATATATATATATATATATATATATAATACTTTATTCCATGCTTAGTCTATACTGAAAATTGTAAACCTAATGGGATTTGTGCTTATATATAGTACGCAACCTTGAATTAAATAATTTCTATCAATACCCGCGCAATATATTATTTTCGTATTGTATCAATTCAATTCGACTTCCCCAGGTAGTGTGGTGCCTATTTTATAATAATATATTGGGGTTGTTAGTTCTAACTTTAGGTCTAAATGAATGCTAATTAGGTTCTAATTCAAGGAAAATCTAACTAAATACGTAAGTCAGTATAAGGCAGAAATTATTTTGCAGTATACAGTAGTGTGACGTAATACATAAAGTCGCTGAATCCGAAGCAGATGTGCGTCGGTTTGAGCCCCATACGCGGAAAAAAGTTTGACAGTACCTAAAGATTTCTCAACACCAGTCTTCTGAATGGATTACCTTTTCTACATTAAGCAATAATTATTTTATACTGCCAAATATTTATAATGGGTTTGGTCTAACAATTCTTTTATCCATTTATCCAATTTTCATAATCGTAAATATTTGGTGTACATTTCTGCTCATCTTTATATATTTTCTTTGTATTTTCATCGACAAATGAAGTGCGAATTCTTGCTTAAACTATAATCTGTCTGATTTGTCTTTTTAAGCATTAACAGTTTAAGATATTTGAGATACATGGCGCATTTATGTCTGTTGAATTAAATTAATTTTAATACTCAGTTATTCCATGTATATATATTACAGTTAAATACTGTTTTTTGCGAAGAACTAATATATATGCAAGTATGTATTAGGTTTTGCGAACCTAATAACAAATTAGTTCAGTTGTGACCAGAAGGATAAACCAAAGGCAGCATGAACGGAAAGTATAATCTCATGCACATTCGTTTCGTGCTTACTGGCGACTCATCAGTAGGAGCCGGTATTACGCCCTTTAACCACTATATATTTGGTAGAAGAATGTGGAATAATAGGACGGTACAATCTCCTAGACGAATGTGTAAACCTGTAATAGTGAAGCTAACATAATCTGAAGTCAACGACAATACGACTTCAATGCTAACTCACACTATATAATATATATACAGAGTCTGTAAAGGATACTAACACTATGGCTATTGTGTTAGTAACTGATACCTTTTTTGAAATCGATGTGTACCGGATACTAACACTATGGTTTCCGAGTCGGTACATGATACCAACCTGATGGATATAAATTTATGCTAAAGTTCACCCAAATTGAGAATTACAACAATTTCCGAACACCTGTTACTCCAGTTAAACCATACACTCTGGCCTTCATCGATATCAGTTATCACATTTAGCGGTAAGCATGACATCATTCAATTGAATATATTACAGTTAAATACTGTCTGTTGCGAAGATCTAATATATATGCAAGTATGTATTAGGTTTTGCGAACCTAGTAACAAATTAGTTCAGTTGTGACCAGAAGGATAAACCAAAGGCAGCATGAACGGAAAGTATAATCTCATGCACATTCGTTTCGTGCTTACTGGCGACTCATCAGTAGGAGCCGGTATTACGCCCTTTAACCACTATATATTTGGTAGAAGAATGTGGAATAATAGGACGGTACAATCTCCTAGACGAATGTGTAAACCTGTAATAGTGAAGCTAACATAATCTGAAGTCAACGACAATGCGACTTCAATGCTAACTCACACTATATAATATATATACCGAGTCTGTAAAGGATACTAACACTATGGCTATTGTGTTAGTAACTGATACCTTTTTTGAAATCGATGAGTAACGGATACTAACACTATGGTTTCCGAGTCGGTACATGATACCAACCTGATGGATATAAATTTATGCTAAAGTTCACCCAAATTGAGAATTACAACAATTTCCGAACACCTGTTACTCCAGTTAAACCATACACTCTGGCCTTCATCGATATCAGTTATCACATTTCGCGGTAAGCATGACATCATTCAATTCAATATATTACAGTTAAATACTGTTTGTTGCGAAGAACTAATATATATGCAAGTATGTATTAGGTTTTGCGAACCTAGTAACAAATTAGTTCAGTTGTGACCAGAAGGATAAACCAAAGGCAGCATGAACGGAAAGTATAATCTCATGCACATTCGTTTCGTGCTTACTGGCGACTCATCAGTAGGAGCCGGTATTACGCCCTTTAACCACTATATATTTGGTAGAAGAATGTGGAATAATGGGACGGTATGGTATTCTTGAATAATTCAAAAATACACATGGACATCTTTAAAACTAAAGGCGATCCGGCTAAATAATTTATATTTAACGAGTATTTTGTCAGTACTTACCTGGAAATTGCTTGGTATATTTGCACGAGGGAATTTGATTAATGAACAATCGGCTTATACTTCAAGGCAATTTGCCCGAAAACTTTTGCTTGTAAGTATAATGATTTTATGCATATGCTTGGTATAACTACAGGAGAAATCAATGTTTGTGTTAATTTTCTGTTTATAGGACAAACATAGTACTAATTGCTTGAATTGGTAGTGCTATTATCAGGTACTGACAGAACAGCTCTTGTGTTGGTACCATTTACAGGCTCGATTTATATTATATATAATGAATTGGCTTTGGTGTCGCATTTTTGAAGACTTTATATGAAGTTTTCACTAGGTATGGGCGACCTGGTGTTCATTTAGAGCCCACACATAAAAATTTCATGGTTTTTTTGCGGCAGTGAAGCATCAGTTTATTGTGTTTGCGTAACTGGTAGTATATTATTATTATATGAAGTTAGCTCCACTACTGCAGGTTTACACATTTGTATAGGAGATTGTATCGTCCTGTTGTCCAGCATTCCTCACTCAAATATATAGTGGACATAGGGAATAATATTGGTCCTTACTGATTAGTCACCATTAAGCACAAAAAGAATGCGCATGAGATTGTACCTTCCGTTCATGCTAACATTGGCTTATCTTTCTGGTCCCATTTGATCTAATTTGTTACTAGATACGCAACACCTAATACAAAATTCTGTGTTGCCTTCTTGTGAGATATTCATGAGCTCTCTTTTATGAATAATTCGTACTTTAGGACACGGTACTCTATGACAATGTTGAATAGCTTCAACGAAGAATAAATGTCGACAATATCAAACAGCGAAGCTAAGAAGCAAAATAAACTGGTCTCTAAATGTTTGTTTGTGAAAAATGTAAAGAATTATTTGCTGTGCTTGAAAGCTGGACACGGCGATTCTGCCTACTACTGATGAATACCCAATAAGCAAAAATTCCGTCTCGTAAGTGGATGGCGATTGTTATCATAAAAAACTTTGGCTTACACCGGTAACGTGTACATGCTTCCAGGAGTTGTAATCAATACTCACCTGAAATAGAGATACAACAAAAATTTAATTTGGTGTAAAATTGACAATTGTATGCAATGTGTGGCCTCGGTGGCATAGGTTATGACTGAACCAAATACACCCGCGTTAAAACTCTAGCTGCAGGAATTATTGCTACTACTTATATTTGTTAGATGTTGACGAAACCGTTCTCATGATGAACTGTACGGTAGGCTTCCTTCGTACTCCTAAAATGTATATAAAATGAAATTTCCGTTTTTATAATTATAAGTGTGCATGAATGTATGTTTTTCTTTGAATGCTTCTTTTTAGGTCCATCGCGCTGGAAAGAGCTGTTAATGCTTGTTGAGAAGAATAAGTTATACTCTAGTGCTCTTGAACTATACAATCCTGGCAGCCAACAGTTCCAGGTAATCTATGTTTTGTTCTTTTTCTAAAATGCATTTCTTATTTGTGTTCCTCAAAAAATCCGACGTAAATTGTCAAATTTCGCGACTACATGCATAAGTATGCAAAAGTAAATTATTTTGGCATTTAGTTGATTTTACACAATCCCTGCTGAACTTCTAATGGACTGAATTTCTTATCTTGATTCTGTTGCCAATGCTTTGCTGAAGCCCGCACCTATTGAAATTTATGGCGTGAAGACCGGCTGGCGCCAGTTAATCAAACTGGTGATTGTAGTATGAACCATGCTTGGTCTAATGCGATACAGCCACCATCTAATTTAGTGTGAAGCCTTGAGTTCGCTTTAGCTTTGCAGTGAAACTTGGTAAGAAATGAGTCTTAACAGAATGTGAACAGGCGTATCAGACGCGAAGTGCATTCTTCGATTGCTGAATGAAACTTTGACTTCTGGAGTCTAAGCATTAAATGCTCATCGGCCGTAGTTTGCAGACTATGTAAGAAAACATAATCTCTGAACGCAAATCATCCCTACTGGGAAACGACGACCTAGTGTGCTTTTACAATAACCAAAAAGAATGCGAGTAATAATAAATCAATATTGCATCAGCTGACTCGCAGGACACAAAATGACATCTTATACGATAATTCGTGCGAAATGGATAAACTAAATCAGGAAATTGTAGATACTTTCGTTTTCAACTGTAACTCATGTCCTCTACTTTCCTCCTCCTAATCTAACAAGACTACTGTCATAGATGCTATTTGTATGCTGGATTGCGGGCGAGTCACTGAGCCCAATGTCGTATTGACAAACATCGAAAATAGTTCAAGTAATCTATAATTTATAAAACCTTAGATATATTTTCATGCCAGCGCATTTATTGTGCGAATTTGAAAACAAATTGGGAAAAAGGAGCTCTAGGACGTAAGTTCGATTCATGTCGCGTATCCATGCTTAGAATGCAGGATTCTATAAGAATTACAGAACTGGCGAGCCACCCTAATCTACGCCTTATTGGCTTCGAATTTCCGGTACCACGGTATTTTTTCTCGCCGAACAGTAGGGAGCCAGTATTGTTCTTGGTTTATGTGTTAAATTCTGCTTATCTGTAAACAACCGTCGTTCTGCTGTACAATTAAAAACGTCCAATAAAATGAATGTAAGAAAGCATAATCACCGTTGCCTTTTATTTCTACGTGCATGATGCTCGCACCCATTTGAGCATGGCCGATAGCAAGGACGCCTGATACGCCTACCTAAGTACTCTAAAAAGTATAGCAACATGTTCAGGTACAGTCTTGCTTATGGGGGACACTAATACTTAAGTTTGGCACTTAAATGGCACACAATCCTACTTGGATTGTTGATATACTTTAGATTTAATTTGCAATGGTAAACGATTGTTCCGAGCAAACCCCAAATCGATATAAGCCAGTTAGAACAACTATCCCTCCAACAAGAAAATGAAGATTTTATAAAGTCAATGTTAACTGGTATTTGTGGTGAAAATTGGAACGTACCGTGGACGAAGATACGATCCACTATGCACAATGCACTGATGTGTGCGGAATTTTGTGATCCTGTAGACTTAGTCATTGGGTCTGAAATGTCTGTGGGATTTCCGAGACCAAGTGCCATATTTCTACTTCCTCGGATTACAGTAATTTTCATAAAGCTATTAGGCGCCAAAATAAGTAGAATTGGAAAGGTGATCTTAATTCATTTTGTACCAGAATGGCTGAAGAGATGAACGAAGCTTTCGCATTAGGTAACAAGCAATGCTTATTCCAACTAGTTCGTGCAACAGGTGGGAGAAAATTACATGGTGGCAAAACAATACATGATTGCATCAATGTTAAAATATCTATTATTTTAAGTTGCATGCTGAATCTTTCAAAGATAAAGAACAACTATCAGAGTTTGAAATGAAGATCACAATCTTTTATCTAAAAAATTGCAGTGGCAGGCCCCGATGAGCTCCTTATGACCTTTTTTAATGATGGGAATGGCATAATTTGTGGGGTGTGGATTAATCTCTTTCGTACTATATGAAATGAGGAGACAGTGTCGATTGTTTAGAGCGAATCAGCCATCGTTCCTATTTATGAAGATGAAAATCGTAATACATGCGATAACCATCATTGTGTAGGCATAAATCCAGTCGTATCTGTGTTATTGGCTTTTATTATCTAAAAACATCTCGGCGTTTCGCGCGAACCACATATTAGAGAAGTACATGCCGGACAGTGTTGTTAAGCTAATATTTCTACATTGATATGTATATTATCGTCACAAAATAGGCGTCTTTGTTGACTTCAGGGATACATTTGACTCAGTGGATCACAATTTTATGTTCTATATTCTGTTGAAAATTTTTATGTACAATATCGTTTTAACTAGTTTACGTGATCTTTACACTATTTCTTGTTGCATTAGAGGTTACAATGAATTACTGCACAACTTTAATAGTAGTATTGGTTCCCGTCAAGTTCTACTTTCTCTATTTTTGTTTAAATTTGTAATACGAACTATACTCTTACATAATTTTAAGATGCAGGCGTCGAAGTTTTCATGGGCAATAGATTGATCGATCTTGATTATTCCGACGATATTTTATTAATATTCGACAATCGAGATTCTGTCCATGTTACTTTGAATAGATTAGAAGTCGTCGTTCTGTATTTCAAACTATGCAATTGCAGTAAATATATGGTCTTAGCTGATAGGTTTACATTTCTTTGTGGCTATATCAATAACGTGAATTATATGAGTATCGCGAAAGCTATAGTAGCTTTCCAAACCATTATCATTCTTGGAGAAATGCAAATATATCACTATGCCTTAATGGTCGTGTGTACGTGCAGTTATTTTATACACCAGTAAAAATTAAACCTTCGTATTAAAAGATCTTAGATACCTAAAGGCCACCATTTTGTGAGAAGCTTAGTTCCTATTAGTTGCCATCTACGATTAAGCAATGCTGACATGCGTAGATATATTTTGGATTGTCGAACGAGTGCGCCTTGTTGGACAAACAAATAAGTCTCCATCAGCTGCGCTGGCTCGGTCACGTTTAATGTATACATTCAATTCTATTGCACGTTAGAGAATTATTCTCTCAGCTAGCACCAGATTAGCGTAAGAAACAAGTTGGGCAGATTTTGAAATGACAGATACAGAAAAGGTCAACCACAATAAAGTTGGGTAGTATAGGACCTGTTCGTCTACCAGAATGGCGTTCACATGTACGCGCTATGGCGTCGAATCTAGCTCAGTAGCAATCTTTTCTTGGATAATTAGAAATTTTTAAACTCCGTCTTCTCATGTGAATAGAGTTAACTGTGCAGATGAGTAGTGTTTATGGCGAAGTAAAAAGGTAACCACATCGAGGCTGCGTGGTAGCTAACATCTGTTGAATCAAAACACGTTGCTCCATCATCCTTTAGTTGGCTCATTCACAGTCTGATTTCTACAATTTGGGATCCTTCTTTTCTACCGTTGGTGCAGTAGAACGTCTGCTCCAGTATCTACGAAGAAGTCAGGCACTCCTACAAAACAATTTTGACTTATTTGGCATAATCAAATTACTCCAGTCGGCAATACTTCTCCATGAACGTAAATGGTTCTCATAAAAGTGAAATCTTCAAACATTAAATATAACCTTATAGTTCTAACGCAAGTATCACCATACGCAAATTTGACCATTAATTAATGAGTTAGTTGAAAAATATGTAATTTAAACAAATGAAAATTAAATAAAGTTCCAATAAAGAACCCCAATTAAACAGTTTATAATGATTATGACTGTGGGTGATCTTAATATAAAGCAATAATATATATATATATATATATATATATATATATATATATATATATATAGCAGGCAACACATCATCGAAACATCGCACGTATGTTCTCCAGACGTAGCATTCAAAGTAATTACTAAATGCAAAAACAAAAGGGAGCTAGCCACATACGAAGCCTTATGGATAAACAAATTGCAGCCGGATTTATGTAAGCAGAAGAAGCACGTACAGGCATTGAGCTTGAACTGGATGTGACGCACGCAATTTGATTGGTTTCTGTTTTTCACACTCTCTCTATGTTCACATATTTCTATCTTGTTTTGCTTTCCAATTTATATATAAAGATATGTTCATTAGTAGATATTTGAGAAGACAATGCGAAAGAAATGTTTCTTATATCTGATAAAATTTATTTTTGTTTTTGCACACAGGAAGGGTACAATGAATTATATTAAAGCTCGCATTTCTAAAAAGAATATACACATATATATATATATATATATATATATGAGGTTTACTTTCAATTCTGTAAAGAAAAAAGGTTATTGATATATATATATATATATATATATATATATATATATATATATATATGTGTGTGTGTGTACATAGTTCCCTTTCAATGGGTAAAAATAAAACGAAATTTTGCAAGATACAATAATTGCTTCTTTCTTATATTCTTGTCAGCTATCTACAGATGTATATATGTATTGGAAGGCAAAATAAAATAAAAAAATTTAACGTGGAGAGTGTAAAATAATCGAAGAACCTATGAATTTCGTACATCACCCCCATTTAAAGCTCAATGTCAGATAATGTTTTTTTCTGCTTGCATAAATCCGACTTCGATTTATTTATCGATACGCATTTATTTCAATTTTTATTATTTTTTCAAGAAAGCATAGTAAAATCTCAATCAATTTTTTTATGAATACTTCCATTAAAGCGAAACTGTACATCTTTTTTGGATGGCAGAATAAGCTTGTGTAGAATGCGACCTTGAACTGGAGATGGTAATATTTTTCGTCTATCAATTGGACTATAATGTCAATCGCTTCCTCAACTGGAACATTTGTAAACAATGACGTAACACCGAAAGACTCCATACACTTGTTTTTAACATTTATATAATGAATTCTGCTTAAAAACTCAAAAGAATTGGCAACCGAATAATTAACTAGTAGTTGGCGCAATAGCTCCAGTATACGAACCGACCATGGAACGGAGAATTAACCATTGCTATTATTGGTCTCATAAGACAACTTTTTTGTGAGTGTTTGGTGGTCTGTACACTGTTGGAGTAGATGATCAAATTGGTTTGAGCTCTTGTACACGACTTTGCTGTCTTATTTATTCAATCTTCTATGATGCCATATATATTACAACCGTGAAAAGCGTTAATTTGTAATTTCGTGAAATGTATACACCACGTGTTACCAAACGTTTTTGCAGGTTTGGTTAATCGACGTGTTTACAAAATCTATAGTTGCATTAGCCTCCACCTTTTTAGTGAGAATCCTTTCTTGGGACTGATAGATTGCTAAATATGTAAGTATGTATATCCCACCAAACTATATGGTAACTCTAGGACTTAGAGAAATTTATCTGAGTGATTATGACTTCGTTCTGAATTTAACTAAACTTTATGATCAGCCAGACATGACAATACATCGCGCATTCTATGCTAGTTCGAAATAACGAGTACATTTAACGGGTTTGCCCAATATGAATGAAACAGTATACAATAAGTTGAATTATTCTTTCAAACTGAAACATTGGAAACATGTAATGGCATTTGGAACTATTCAGAGCAGTGAAGCATCAATTATTAAATGTTTTTGTTTTGTTGTTTGTCGAGATTTTAGGATGATAACTATTCATGCAACCTTAAGATGCAGAGGTTTCTAAGTGACTGTTCTAGCGTGACTGAAATAAAGGATGAATGTCGTTAACTGTAATAACTTTTTATTAGCCTGTGTTTATATATTTCACTTTTTTCTGAATATGTATCAGTTGCTAAGCGCCAATTGGGCAAAATACTTAACTGAACAGCGTCGCCTTGAAGCCGCGGCATTTGTCCATCTAAGAGCCGGCCAATGGGCTGCAGCAGCCGCTCTATTTCTTTCTAAAAAGCTAACATCAGACTGGAGTTATGCTGTCAAGCGTGCTGTTCAGGCTTCTTCTGTGTGTAAAAATTTGGTAAATGATTGTGTGAACGGCGAGTCGAGTGCGAAATCCAACGATGACGCCGTACTTGATGCCACAGAAGTTGTTCGATTAACATGTATGTCACCTGTTGACGCGAAGGTTCAGGCGCTTAAATTAACCGGTAAGTAAGTGGTTAATTTCCCACGATGTTATATGAGTGAAATTGTGAGTTATTGTATCTTTTTAAGAATAGTTTTTCAACTAATTTACCATTTTCTAGAATTATTTGGAGTTTACCATTTATGCCCCGATATTCAAAGGCATTATTCGTACTATAATTTTCTGGAATTTCGTCATTCATATTCGTCAAATTATTTAAATAAAATTCGAGAATTTGAAATAATAAGTGGACTATAATATTAAAATTTCTAATATCAGTTACACGTACAGACCTCTTATGAACTATCTATGTTATAATTAGACTCGGTGATAAACTGATTGTTTTGGGTCGAACAGTGGATTCAACCCATTTCAAGCGTAACTGTGTATCTCATACAATAGATGCATACATACATAAACGTAGATCTAGATATTCCACACGGTAGGCTTTGGAGGAGCCTTTGTCAACAAGCAGAGTTAATTAGGCTTCTCCACCTAGACCCTGTTTGACGTTACGCTCTCAAATATTTTCGCCCATTCAAGTGTTTCTTGGTAAGTGAGATTATTATGCTGCATGATAGACGACTGATATCACGAATGATAGTATTTGACCACGAGATGGTTGGATTTCCACTCCTGTTGTTCCAGCCATACACCGTAGTTGCCTTGGCAGCTTTGAAAGCAGGACAGGTAACTGACCCCATTACGTTCAGTAAAACAGTATACAGTGCAGTTATAAAGATGCAGTATTTGACATAACGTTCCTCAGGAGTTTTGTGTTGGACTTTCACAATGATGTATAGAGAGCAATACGGTGAAAAGTCATTTAAAAAATCTAATAAGTAGATATTATTATTGACTATTATTATTATTATTATTATTATTATTATTATATATTATATATATATATATATATATATTATATATTATTATATATTATTATTATATATTATTATATATATATTATTATATATATATATATATATATATATATATATATATATATATATATATATATATATATATATATATATATATATATATATATATATATATATATATATATATATATATATATATATATATATATATATATATATATATATATATATATATATATATATATATATATTATATATATATATATATATATATATATATTATTGATGACTACTTCACTATTACATATAATACTAATACTACTACTACTAATAATATTAATACTGGGACTTCTACTACTATTACTAGTATGATTAATATTAAGAGTAATATTACAAACAACGACGTTAATGATATTATTAATAGTAAAATGCGTTTTGTAAATTAGCATATTGACTTATTTGGCTTCATTCTAATTTGCTTTTTAATTTTTTTTAATTTAGCGCAACTGAAAGATTTGAATAGGCATTTGGAGGCGTGCGATATTTTCGTTGACCATCTGCAGGTAAAATCTTTGCTAGATAACATATATAGTTAAAATATTACAAGAGCTATAGCATTATCAGTAATAATTTATTTTTTTACATCATGTTCTGTTATTGTAGTAGTGGTAGAATATGTTTACTGCACACTTTTAATAAAAACTGCAATTATTTTGTTCTTATTACATGTTCGTTCTACTCGGAAAACTAATTTTGCCTGCAATTAATTTGATTTTATTATATTGTTTTGGTATTCAACAAATACTCCCGACATTCATGTTACCTCTGTGCTCCTGACCTCCTAGCCATTTATGAAAGTAACGTTGTTATGATAATTACCAATACTAAAAAGAAAAAAAACTTGTCCTCGCCTTCAAACATCAGATGATAGTCCAGTTGCACATGACGATGATACATCATTTCACGTGCAAATGTGAACTGGCTCCAACTTGTAAGGATGACAGCAACTCGCGACGCTACTTATAGGGATGGAAGGGAGTTCACGATTATGCAGACACTAGTAGCCTAGCTACCAGTGCTGGTTGCCTAGTATTGAATATTTGATCGCATGGTCCTATAATTTACTGGTACCTACACCAGAGAACAATTTCCGCGTATGTAAGGTGTATGCTATTATTTGGCAGACCATTTAAGCCAACCGGAGGTTATAATCAATTTGCATCTCATACACCTCAGTCTTAGTATTTTACCACTGCATTTGGTAAGAATGTCTATGTAGCATATTGTGGCTTTTTAAATGTTAATACTTTTATTATTTTAACCACACTTACCTGCTGAAAGGACGTCAATGCTGCTGTTCGATGTGCTGTTGAGGGTGGCCTTTGGTTGAAAGCGCGACGTTTGGTAAGTTCTATCGCTCATATAGATGAGCCTAAGATTTCGTTTTACATTTTACATTCTTACTGTTTCGATACTGATTGTGGCGGAGAACTAATATATGCAATTATGTAGTATGCGTTGCGTACCTGGTAAAACAATTAGTTCAAATATGACCAGAAGGATAAACCAAAGACAGCATGCACGAGATTATACTTTCCGTTAATGCTGTCTTTGGTTTATCCTTCTGGTCATATTTGAACTAATTTGTTAACAAGTACATAAAATACCTAATTTTTACTGTTTATTGTTCGAAATGTTACTCATTGGTCGTTTTCCTTCCTATGGGTGAATAAGTATGTCTATTTTAATTTATTATTAATAAGAAATTTCAGAACAATGACAGTTATTTTATAGAACAAATGGAGAAAATAGGTTAAATACTGTTTGTTGCGGAGAACTAATATATATGCAAGTATGTATTAGGTGTTGCGAACCTAGTAACAAATTAGTTCAGTTGTGACCAGAAGTATAGACCAAAGGTTGTGAAACAAATAGGAATGATGTTTACAGTTGAACAATTATTGATTGGGCGTGTAGTGCTAATTATGGAAACTAAGATTGCGTGCTTGGTATAAACTAAGCATTGTCTAAGGTCGAAAAGGTAATTCATCCAGTGGACCGGTTTCAACTTTATTGGGAACTTTTCAACTTATGTACAGGATTTTGCCGAGAATGGGATTCAGATAGGGGACATATGCTTCAGAGTGTGGCGAAGTGGAGAGAGTCACAGACTCCAAAGTTATTGTGCTCCGGTTCTAGTGCTGTCCGCAGAAATATTCTGGACAGTACTCGGAGAGTTCCCGATATGGATGTTACTGGTCTACTTGATGAACTGTGCTGGATACTTTAAGCAACGCTTAGTTATTAATGACAAAGTTACATATAATTGACTTAAACCGGGATAATTTGGTTTAGAATCATTCAACGCATTCCCAAAACGACTTCATTCTCATATTACATGACATTTTTAGTTATATACCAAGTTATGCCCTTTGGCCAATCTTCCCTTCGAATAGACCATCGTGGGACTTAATTTTAACCTGAAGTTCTCAAACTATCCGCAATCATTCTTTAGATAGAAGGTGCCATGTCACTCGGGGAAACGATATTGATTCAAAATATAGCGTTCAGATATATATATATATATATATATATATATATATATATATATAATTATATGTAAGATATTAATATAAACTAAAAATGGCATAAGTTAATTAATGAAATGTATCGCATAGATCGGTTTCTTCCATATTGAGAACTAATCATTGGTTGCAAGAATTGACATTTATGGACTTGAATTGGAGAGTAATTGCTTAGCAGTCGTAGAAATCAACTTCTACAACACCGTAGCCGCACATCGCAAACAATTTTCAATTTTATATCAACGTATACTTGTCCTCATGTGGAACCAAATGTATATCGTTTTCAAACTTTAGTTCCAACTAGCCATCTTGGATACGTCATTATTAGGCAAACACCATTACACATGGGATAAAATCTGAACCTTAGCCAGGCGTATAGACATTTTTATTCGGACACTTACCGGTATTAAATAGAAACAATTACCCACTTATCGTAAAAATACATTATATTACTTTGGATTCCATCGATATTTGTCATTATTTTCTTTGCGAACATAGATAATGAAAAAATCGCCTGGTGTAATTTCCTTCTTAGTCCTGAAAGCCAATTCTTGCCACACTGTGCACATTGGGCTTCATACTGTCCTTGTAGCCTATTATAATTCACTTCTGTTAACTTCTAATAGAGCCTATTCTGTGAGGGTTGAGAAAGTTAGTTTAATCGCTCCATTGCTCTGTCTGATATGAGAAACTGATAGAAATTTTTCGTCACCAGTATAACCAACAAGACAACGGCAAAGACACGTGAAAACCAACGGCAGTTTCCAGTCTCCAACGTCAAAAATTTCCTACTTGTAACGGGTGATAAGCTGTTCATGCACTAGCCACACGTTACTACTCATAATATGGCTATGCAACAATGGACAGTGGCATACTAGGCAAGTTTAGTAGTAGTCGTAGTGGTAGTAGTAGCATGAGCAGTAACAATATCACTAGCAATAGTATTTACATTAGAACTGGGAATAGTATTAGCAGTAGTAGTAGTATTAGTTGTAATAGTAGTAGAAATAGTTGTTTGAAGAAATCACTTGGTGGGCAGCGGGGTATTGAATCATTACCTGTCTTTTGTTTTGACTGATAAGTAATTGCTACCAGTTGGAAACGAATCGTTCTTTCTGGTCCCTTCGCCAGCCCACAGCTCATCACAAGTAATAAAGCAAAAACGGGTTATTTCTTTGTATCAAGTTGGCAAGCCTGAAATAAACACCAATTCATGTGTATTTGAACAGTCGTCGAACAACAGTAAAACTACCATCAGTCACACGTGCTGACACTTTTCTACTTTACATGATCATCATCAGAGTTGGATGGCAAACTGACTAACGATGATCAAACCGCAAGCAAAACTATATATGCATCTCACACCTCTAGCTATCTTACATAAATTGTACTCGCTAGTCAGTTTGCCGTCTTGCGCTGGTGATGATTATGAATGGTCGAATCGCATCAGTACCTGTGATTGACGATAATTTTGCTGTGTTGTGCTACTTGTTGAATAAATTGGAATTTGTGTATATATCAAACTCGCAAATAGTCCTGCTGTCTTTTCCAGTCATGTATAATTTATATGGGATTACTAGAGCCAAATATATAATTTTTCGTTCCTTATATAAGCATTGAGGTTCTGTCATGGATAGTTACTTTGGCGTTGTGCTCTGATGATAATCTTGGACATTTGAAACGGTATTTACCTGATGTATCGGATCGCAACCCGATAATCAGGTAAATATTATATTCCGTGTCGCACAACATGTTTCTTTTAAATTGAAACAGTAGTTTTTGCTATGGTGTCAACGACTGCCTAAATACAACGTGATTGGTTTATATATATATATATATATATATATATATATATATATATATATATATATATATATATATATGTAAGAACAAAACAACGTACTCCATGGAATAACATTTATTAATAAATCTTATTTCTACCAGTATCTACAGCCATTATTCTGGATTCGTTAGTATATTCGTTCATTCAATCCCACTGTACATGTGTTGTAACCAATCTCCTCTTCGTTATTCTAGCCTTTGTTTTGCGCAATTTAGACCACTACTTTTGTGCAATTTAGACCACTCCTTTTGCGTAACGTCATTTGGTGTGTCATCGCTTTCATTGTAATTGCGTCCGTAATTGATGTATGTGTCGCATTTTGCGAAGCGTTGGTTATTTTTAAAGGCATGTCAGTCATGTCTTTGTTCCAGTCCAATTTAATTTCTTTTTGAATTATTTTCTGCACGTTTAAGCAGGGCTTCAGCTTATTAATTGCAATAGCTTCAAAAGCTAGAAGCATTTTCTCTGTTTTTGCCTTGTAGAGAACTGAAAAATTGTTACTACTAACAGCATGACCTGTGAGTAGTACATGTTCGCAAATTGCTGATTTTTGTGCAGGAGCTGCACCCCTCTTTAATAGTTTTTGAGGGAGATGCTGATTTATTCTAGTTTCGAGCCTCTTTTTTGATCTGCCGATGTACTGAGCGTTGCAGGTACATTGAAATTTGTATACAGACAAAGGTGTTGACGTCACAGAGAGGCTATCTTTTTCATTCGTGCGCATCAGTTTTGTTGTGTTGAACACCACTCTCACCTGTATTGATGGAAACTGTGCTTTTGTCGCTCGAATTACTTTTCGTTTGAAGATTTCCGCTGGAAGATCACCTCCAAAGGGAACACTAAGCGTTACTATCTGGGGAGTTTGATTTTCTTCCAAATTGGCCACGATTTTGTTGCGTTGCCTCAAGTTGTATTCGATGAACCAGGCCGGATATCCATTATTTCTCAACGCTTCGCGAAGCAAATTTAGCTCTACTTCAATGTTGCCCGGTGAACAAATCCTGCGTATTCGTGTGCCCAAATTCATTATTAGGTTTCTTTTGTACGCCCTTGGCACACTACTCATATAATGGACATATTGTCCAGTCCAGCTTGATTTCTTGTGAACTGACCTTGAGAGAGTACCTTCTTCATCTCTCGTTATTCCTACATCTAGGAAGGATAAATATCCGTTTTTTTCTTCTTCTATTGTAAACTGGATTGCCTGGTCTACCTTGTTTATGTGATGTAGCAGTGAATTTGTATCTTCATTCTGTTCAACGACCATGAAAGTATCGTCAACGTAGCGCACGTAAAAATGAGCTCCATTGATAAATGGTTTCAAACCAGTTGTTTCTAAATGGTGCATGTATATGTCTGCCAATACTGGTCCAAGAGGACTACCCATACCTATGCCGTCTAGCTTTTGAAGCTATTGCAATTAATAAGCTGAAGCCCTGCTTAAACGTGCAGAAAATAATTCAAAAAGAAATTAAATTGGACTGGAACAAAGACATGACTGACATGCCTTTAAAAATAACCAACGCTTCGCAAAATGCGACACATACATCAATTACGGACGCAATTACAATGAAAGCGATGACACACCAAATGACGTTACGCAAAAGGAGTGGTCTAAATTGCACAAAAGTAGTGGTCTAAATTGCGCAAAACAAAGGCTAGAATAACGAAGAGGAGATTGGTTACAACACATGTACAGTGGGATTGAATGAACGAATATACTAACGAATCCAGAATAATGGCTGTAGATACTGGTAGAAATAAGATTTATTAATAAATGTTATTCCATGGAGTACGTTGTTTTGTTCTTACATTTTAAAAAATGGTGAAATTAGAAACTATCAATATATATATATATATATATATATATATATATATGGCAAACTTCATTTAATGAATTATCATCAACAACTGCGCAATCAGTGATTATATAATTGTATTACGCGAGTTATTTGTTAAATTTATAACTTGTGATGAGCTGTGAGGTTATGACGAGACCCGAAAGTACATCTAAAAGTAGTAGATCTTGATGGTTTGTTGTAATGCTAGTGGCATTAGTAGTTGTAGCAGTAATTGAGGCTTAGGCGATAAATCAAATTTATGCTCTACTTGTCAATTTTTTATTTATTTCTTTTGTTCGATGAATGGTATATTCCAAACGTATTTTGAGATTAAAATGACTATATTTTACCTGGAAATGAATTAATTTAGTTAACATATTATGTAGTGGATGGTGGTTTATTCTAATACAATTTAGTTTAAAAATTTTACCTATTCATGTGGCGCATACATTCAACGTGGAATAAATTGCTCCTTTTGTATTATTATCATTATAATAAGTTTGAGCTCAGATCCAGTTGCTTTTGTTTAACAGAGCTCCCATTTGGTCAACGAGCCTGGTCGAATTGACGCCGCGTCCTTCTCTAGCCAAGAAGTCGTTATTTTGCCACCTATCGTTTTAACTCACTTGACAAAATATGGAAATGACGCTGTGCAGCGTGTTAACGAGCTGTCTGAAGCATTTTTCAAAAGCTTCTCTAAAGTCCTTCAGTTGCGATCTATTCACAAGCGTAAGTTTTTAGATCACCAAGCTCAACGAGAGGCAGCCATTGCACGTGGTGAGCTCGATGCAGGTTAGTTATTGTAATCAATTAATATAGTTTGCTTAGAATAAAATATTTCAATCCATGGTCATTTTTTTGACATCTATTTCTTAAAATTTTTTTGTGAGACTGCATTAAATAAATTAGATTAGTTTTACTTGACATCTGCACACGAATTGATTTTGTTATTGTACATTTATTAGAGATAACAATGCCTACTTTATTATATTAAGTAGCCATATAATATTTTCTAAAAATAGTTATTATATAATCAACGAAGTAAGCAAGAAACGAATATGTAATGTTGGTATCGGTGTGCATGAGATTATACTTTCCGTTCATGCTGTCTTTTGTTTATCCTTCTGGTCACAACTGAACTAATTTGTTATTAGGTTCGCAACACCTAATACATACTTGCATATAAATTAGTTCTCCGCAACAATCAGTAATTAACTGTTATATATTGAATTGAATGATGTCATGCTCACCGCGAAATGTGATAACTGATATCGATCAAGGCTAGAATGTATGGATTTACTAGAGTAACAGATGTCAAGAAATTGTTGTAATTCTCAATTTCGGTGAACTATAGCATAAATTGATATCCATCAGGTTGGTACCATGTACCGACTCGGAAACCATAGTGTTAGCATACACAACACATTTACATATCTTGGGACAGGTTTACATATCTTGGGAGCTCTATCAATAACGTAGGCAATATGTCCGACGAGGTGAGAATACGGATCGCGAAAGCTAGAGTAGCTTTCTCGAACCTTCGTCATTTATGGAGAAACGCGAATATTTCACTTTGCCTTAAAGGTAGTGTTTACAATGCATCTGTACGCGCAGTCTTACTATACGCTAGTGAAACTTGGCCTCTTAGAGTGGATGATCTGTGACGCTTACAGGCATTCGATCATCGTTGTTTGAGAAGTATAGCACATGTTGGTTACCAACAACGAATAACTAACGTTGCCATCCGTAGACGTATTTTTGGATCTGACAATAATTGCTTGTCTTTAGAAAAGCAAATAAGGCTCCATCAACTTCGTTGGCTCGGTCACGTTTTGCGTATGCCCTCATTCCGATTGCCCAATAGAGCTCTGTTCTCTCATCCAGCACCAAATTGGCGTAAGAAACAAGGTGGGCAGATTTTGACATGGCAGAAACAATTAAAGTCACTTACATCCAAATTGGGTATTATAGGATCCACTCGTCTGCCGGGATGTGGTCCTCGTGCACATCACAGTTCTTGGTTAGAAACCCTTAGCGATATGACAGCGAATCGAGCTCAGTGGCGATCTTGTTGCAGATGTATAGTAGAATCATCTTCGTAACTTTCTTTTCTTAGTAGGGCAAAGTTAGCTGCGAGGTTCGGTTTGTTTATGACGTGATACAGTGAAATCCGCAAGGAAGCTGTGTTGCTGATGTCGCCTTGCCCGAATGCTAACTTGGCCATAATGTTGTTGTGGAGAGGTTTAGTTTGCCTCATTTCTGTGAGTTATCCTGATAAATTTACTCATAGTAGCAAGGTTGTCCTTCTCTCTCTACCCCTCTCCCTCTCTCGTAAATCTCAATAATAATTTGTCTAAATTCACTTATATACCTTTTTTTCACTTCTTATGGTTATATGGCAGTGAAACATTAGTCACTTGACTTTTGTGTGGCTGGACATGATGATGATATCTATCATGTTAGTACCATGAACATTTTGGTACTATAATGTTGGTATCGGTTACTAACTCAATAGCCACAGTGTTAGTATCCTTTACAGACTCGGTATATATATTATATAGTGTGAGTTAGCGTTGAAGTCGCATTGTCGTTGACTTTATATGATGTTAGCTTCACTATTGCAGGTTTACACATTCGTCTAGGAGATTGTACCGTCCTATTATTCCACATTCTTCTACCAAATATATAGTGGTTAAAGGGCGTAATACCGGCTCCTACTGATGAGTCGCCAGTAAGCACGAAACGAATGTGCATGAGATTATACTTTCCGTTCATGCTGCCTTTGGTTTATCCTTCTGGTCACAACTGAACTAATTTGTTACTAGGTTCGCAACACCTAATACATACTTTTATATATATTAGTTCTCCGAAACAAACAGTATTTAACTGTTAAAGTATCATAGTTATTCATTTTCAATGAAATAATGCAGAACCAAATATTTGCTAGGATCTCTCAGTTTTTATAGTTTTTGTTGTATAACTTAAAAATACGCATTGATTTCCTACCAGTTAGCTTCATAACAGCAGGTTTATTAACTATATTTATCAGTTTCTTCATTCAGCATACATGAGACAATTTTATACTGTTATTCGCTTCTTTTATTTTGAGTTTAATTTCGCCAAGTCATTGTGACTTAAATTTATCTGAAAAAGACGAATTGATTTTCTCTGATCATAATACGTATATTAACACCAAAAATGCGTCCGTTATTTCGGAAATTGTGACTGTCAATAACAATGTCTTTTCAATTAGGCTATACAAAATGTTAAAAGTGAGTAAGAATTATTTCTTCTTTCATTGCTAAACTAAAGTAAGTGCCTTATAAATAGATTTAGTGCCCCATTTTTTATTATCTGTGAAACTGTAAGCTACGCATATGCGTTTGCGGCACAATTTGTACAAAATTAGGCATTTGAAAACATCAATTGCCTTTCTGTCTTTTAAAGCTTTTCTACATTTACTAGCATATAAATACTGTTTTTTTGCGAAGAACTAATATATATGCAAGTATGTATTAGGTTTTGCGAACCTAGTAACAAATTAGTTCAGTTGTGACCAGAAGGATAAACCAAAGGCAGCATGAACGGAAAATATAATCTCATGCACATTCGTTTCGTGCTTACTGGCGACTCATCAGTAGGAGCCGGTATTACGCCCTTTAACCACTATATATTTGGGTGTACCGTCCTATTATCCCGCATTCGTCACAAAAATATATAGTGGTTAAATGGCGGAATACCGGCTTCTACTGATGAGTCGCCATTAAGCACTAAACGAATGTGCATAAGACTATACTTTCCGTTTATGCTGTCTTTGGTTTATCCTTCTGGTCACAACTGAACTAATTTACTAGCATTGTTGATATATTATATACACACATGAATGCATTATTAATTAACGCAGCTCAAGGTACTTCGTACAGCCTTTCCACTGGACTTGTGGAGGGCTAACAAAGGCAGCTATCAGTCCACGGCGAATGATGGCAAGCATTGTATTCTGATACTAGTTAGTGTTGTCCTACTAAGATCTCTTGAGTTCAACATGGGCACTGCACTACATAGTTGTCAAAATTTAGTTAACATGATTTGGGTACTTTTTAACGCATACTAAACAGAATCTATAAATTATAGTGTAAATGATGTTTTGCTGTAATAATATGCATAAGGAAATGTGTCTCGGGTTGAGTTCTGTTCACGGAAAATTCTGGAAAGTACTTTTCGTGCTCCAAATAAGGACGAAACCAGTCTTCTTGATGAATTTCGTTTTCCACCATGTGAAATGATTATTTTATACTGAAAACATGTCTATAATCAAAATCCTGCCATTAAACTTCAATTAAAAATAAATGCCTCATGTGCTATTGTGTCTGTTGCATATATATATGGGTGTGTGTATGTGAGTAGGCTGGCCCTGTCATAGACACTTATATTTGTAGAAATGAATTGAACTCTATTTAGTGGGCTGGATCATAGACCACTCAAGCATACTTAGTTAAACAAGATTATTGAAATGTTAGATTAATTAATCAATTTGTCGAAATTATTTCCTTTTGTTTTAGAGGTCAAGTGACTAGTCACTCGTCTTATTTACTAACATTAATCCATTTTTAACGCTTGTGAACTGCAGTCACGCACGTTAGTTCTTTACTAACCATTTATATTACACGTGTGCATAAACACACAATCTAATTTAACATTTTACAGTCACGAAGTGAATGTATGAATATATTTGTCTTTTAACAATAATTGATTGCGCGGGTGGTGGTAACAATTCTTTAAATCAATCCTCGATAGTCAGTTTGCCGTCGTACTCTGATGATGATCATGGAAGGTCGAAACGCGTCAGTGCGTTGCGGCTGGCGGTAGTTTTGTTGTTATTCGACGACTGGTTAAATATAGTGGGATTGGTGTTTACTTCAAGCTCGCAAACTTGATTTAAAGAATTATATTTGTCTTTCTAGGTGTCTTACTTATTTTGTCATATTTTGTGAATTTTTCAGTTCATTATTTCTGTCACTGTGGAATCCATTCCTGTTTTCTGTTACTAAGTAAAGAATATCGTTTGATGCTCTCGCGAGTTTTTATCTGATCTATTCATTTTGTAGATCAATTTTTCGTCATACCTTTGAGAATTACAAATAGTATGTATGTTTTTAATGTAATATTTATTGTGGTCCTCAGCTATAAATCGTTAATTATTCAATGGGTAGAAAACCACATTGAACATATTTCATCAACACCGTCTCCAAAAGTTAATCCGGAGAAGAGTAGCACAATCCCCAATATCACAAATTTTTAATCGTATAATCAAACCAAGTCACGAGGTGAACAGAACTAACTTCTTCATTCCTCGGAAGGAGAAATCAGAAAAATTCTTAAACATTTATGAAGCACTGCTTACCAAGCAGCAAAATTCTTTGCTGTATGTTAAAAATTTCATGAGCACAATATGACAATTAACTGGTCTCGAATAACGATATAAGCACGTATATACAGCAAACAAAAAACCCAATCTGTACAATGGTCACGGAATGTAAAGAGACGCAACAACTAAGTCAGATGGACCGGAGAACAGACAAAAAGCAGACGTGCCGCGAAAAAAGAAAATTCTACGGCTTGGCAAGAAAAAAAGCTGTACAGCTGCCAACAATACGCACACCCAGACAATGCCGAACCAAAATAAACAAAAAAGCAAAACATACGTGTGAAAAACAAATACGTCCAATTGTCCCACATTACTTGACTAAATATATAGAGGGGAAAGGGCGTATTACCGGGTACTATTGATGAGTGGCCAGTAAACGCGAAACGTATGTTTAAATGAGATTATTCTATTTGTGCAGGCTGATTTTAGTTTATCCTTCTGATCCCATTTGAACTGCTTTGTTACTAGGCGCGCAACACCTAATATATATTTCATATATATATATATATATATATATATATATATATATATATATATATATATATATATATATATATGTGAGTGTGAAATAAGAGAACCAATCGATTGCGTGCTGGCCTCCGTAAAAATGATACCTGAAATTCGGGCATTGAGCTTGAACTAGAGGTGATGCACGAAATTGATTAGCTGTTCCCTTATTTCACACTTTCCATTTTTCTATTTTTTGGTCTTCCAATTTATACATAAAGATATATTATTTCTCCCCAACAAATGATGAACAGATCATAATTTACAGTGAAAAGATGTTTTATCAAAACCTTAACTCCGTCTTTATCAGCTTTTGAAATATCAACTCGATGAATACTAAATCAGTTCTTAGAATATTTCATTCGTATTCGGGTTTATACTTCTCGTACCATGCGCAATATTAACTATAATGGATCCATATTGCATCGGCTCTCTCGCAGGATAAATGAGTCGCCTTTTCTGCTGTGCGGTGCAGGGCGGGTAAGCGAAATCAAGCTTCTGTAGGTACCTTCATCTCCGGTTCTGCCCCATCCTTTTCTTTTCTCTTCTCAATCTAACAATAACGCTCTTTTAGTTGCTATGAGTATGATTGGTATTGATCATATCAATAAGCCCAGTATCTGAGTGCCAAATATCGAAAGCATATCAAGTAGACTACTGTTCATTAAACTTAGGTTAAGTTTTAACTTCAGCACATTAAATGTGTGGAAATTGAAAGAAGCTGGGCAACAAGAAGCTTCCGCACATACATTGAATCAATTAGAAATAGATATATGTTGCGTATCCGATTTCAAAATGCAGGATCATACGAACATTACGAATCTTGAAGCACCATTCCTTTCTAAATGTTATTTATTTCGAACATCTGGTTCCACAGGTTTTTCTCAAGTCGCTATTGTTCTTAGTTCACGAGCTGAAGCTTATTTAACTGAATGGATCCCTGTAAACGTTCGACTTTGTGCGGCCCACTTAATTACATCTATTAAAGTCTTGGTTGTAGTGACATGAATGCTCAACTTCAGTGCTTTAGTAACAAAGAGTTTCATTTACGTAGAAGATGCTCCTTAAACTCAATGCGCAACTATGATAGTAAACGACTGTTGAATTACCGAGAGGAAAAGCTCCGGGACAAAGACGGACTAAAATGGAACATGTAAAAGTTATTTATGGATGGCGTCGTTGCCTTCAGGATTGTTGTTCGTATTAATATAATTATGCAATTATCAGTCTCTGATTTACACTCAAGTTTTCCGGAAAGCTAATTAAGAATAAGCCTAAAATAGATGTAAGAATACTTGAACGACCGTCTTTCCAACAAAAACTATGATGATATTCTAAAATCAATTTTAATTGATCTTGGTCTCGATAATTTGAATTCAGTTTGGATATACATGTTACACTATGCACACTGCAGTTACCACTGTATGCGGAAATGTAGGCTACCGTGGAAATATTCATTGGTTCTCCGTAAAGTCTATGGTTATTCTCTAAATTAGGCGCCAAATTCCAGTCAGCTCAGTTTATAATAATACTCGTAGAGTTGTAAGACACCGACTTCTGCATAGTCAAAAAGTTGATTACGAATGTTTTTGGACTAGACAGACTGAAGCGATGGAAGAAGCGTTCGTATCAGGTAATTGCCGGCGCTTGTTCCAACTTTTCCGCGCTACAGGTCCGAGAAAATTAAATGTTTGCGTAGCTATAGATGATGGGAACAGACATCTAATAACCGATAAAATAAGTCGTCTTGACAGGTGGACTGAACACTTCAACGATCATTTATTTTGCGGCTCCTCCGACAGTCTCAATCCCCAAAAGTATTCGTCAATCAACAGTGTGAAACTTTAATCTCGAAAATCCATCAAAGTTAGAGATACGGAATGGAAACTTATCTCTTAAATGTCACACAGCTTCAGGCCACGATAATTTGCCTCCAGTATATTTAAAGACGGTGATGACATAATTTCTGGAACATTGAATAACCTTTTTCGTACGTTATAGAATGAAGAGACTGTGCCGCTTGTTTCAGATGAGTCGACCATCGTTCCTATATTGAAAAAGGCAATCTTAATTCCTGTGATATTCATCGTGAAATAAGCTGACTCCAGTCGTATCTAGTTTTTTGCTTCGATTGTCTTACGCCGTTTTAGCGCTTCACGTGCATCACATATTATTAAAGACAAGCCGGATTCCGGTCAGGATTAGGTGGTATAGACAAAACGTTTATTTAAGGCAAGTTCTTGTACAGCGACATGCATATCGCGGTCGGATAATAGCCATCTCTCTAGACTTCAAGGGTGCATTTTGAGGAGTACTAAACAATATTTCTCGAATGGTTATTAGGTTTATGCATCGCTTTTCCTACTGTATCTATTTGTACAACTTTTGTATAATGTGCTGGATCAAATCCGTCATTCTTAATCGACTTTTGTATTAATAATTTCGCTTGCCACTGTAATCCATCAGTTGTACATTTTAAAATTGTATTAAACACCGTATAATGTAACTGTTTATATTTCCATTAATAATAATCAGACTGGCTCATCCAAACCGTTACTCTTCCATTATCTGCTTTCAAACATTGTGTTACATTAACTAATTTATGAGACGTTGAACTTCGTATCGAGGCCTATGCTTATCTTCTTCAGTTTTTAATTCAGTTGCGACTCTCCAACATAATTTACCTACTCCTTATCTAAAATACGTCGCACCGCTTGAACTGTCTCCTTGATGATCTCGAAGCAAACCTGTTTGTTCGCGTTATTTTCTTATCTGAATTTGTTTTTGTCACTTTCTTTCGCTAAAATTAGATTTGATGACCTCCGTACTGATAAGATTGGTTGCACTTGAATATTCAAAGATTAGATCGTACCTCATTTCCAGTGGTCAGTATGAACGATGTTGAAGCCTTTGGAAGAAAGGCACGAATCCGCACCCAGCCAAACCGAAGGTCAGATCGATGCGTACTTGGAAATAGGAATCAATCGGATCTTTGCGAAACTGATAATGCGAAGCAACAACCCGGGAACGCAACTCGCGGTGATTCTTCATATGAAGCTCGCACTACGCAAAATTCCTTCATGTACATGGTCTGAGCGGGTATACGAATTCCAGTGTGAACAACAGTCCTCGATTCAACCACGCCATGTCTAACTCATTGTTATATAGTCTATTTGAGCCCAACTGGAAGACAATACATTTGGCAACGTTTTATACTACGTCTGATGTTTCTAGCTCTCAAGTCTAATCTACGCTATGTGCAGCTATTTAACAATCATTCACCATTATCGTTACAAATTTTGTTTAAATTTTATCTGCCACTCAAATGTAATTCAACAGCCTTTATGCGCATACTTTTAGTATGCTTGTTATCCAGAACCAAGGCCTTGTCTTAAAGCTGACTTGTCCATAATGGTGTTCCGTGGAAATTTAGATTGCCTCATTTTGTGTGTTATCTTGGTAAATATGCCCATTGCAACTAAGTCCTCCCCCTCATAGATCATTCTAAAAATTGTGTGCCGAACTTATTATTTCTGTCGTTATTAAAAACATTTCTTGTTTTTTGTTCTTCTTATTGTTATATTGCAGTGAAACATTAGTTACTAATGTCTTTTGGATTATTGTGCACGATGATGATGATGATGAAGGCTATTTTAACTTATTACACAACTGATGTCAGAGTAGGAAGCGTCCTTGCTGTCTTTTGTGTTGCATTCGGTGGGAACATAGGCAGATAAATGAAAACGCAATGTTGATCAGTATTTTGTTGTTGGTTTAAATGGGCATTTTTAAGTGTGTCGTGTGTATGTCGGTTGTTTACAGGAATTCATACCGTTCGGAAAGCTTCAGCTCGTGGACTAAGAACAATGCCGGGAAAAATACAATTCTAAGTATGTATTAGGTGTTGCGAACCTAGTAACAAATTAGTTCAGTTGTGACCAGGAGGATAAACCAAAGACAACATGAACGGAAAGTATAATCTCATGCACATTCGTTTCGTGCTTACTGGCGACTCATCAGTAGGAGCCGGTATTACGCCCTTTAACCACTATACAATAATGTTGGTATCGGTTACTAACACAATAGCCACAGTGTTAGTATCCTTTATAGACTCGGTATATATATTATATAGTGTGAGTTAGCGTTGAAGTCGCATTGTCGTAGACTATATGATGTTAGCTTCACTATTGCAGGTTTACACATTCGTCTAGGAGATTGTACCGTCCTATTATCCCGCATTCCTCACCCAAATATATAGTGGCTAAAGGGCGTAATAGCGGCTCCTACTGATGAGTCGCCAGTAAGCACAAAACGAATGTGCATGAGATTATACTTTCCGTACATACTGCCTTTGGTTTATCCTCCTGGACGCAACTGAACTAATTTTTTACTAGGTTCGCAACACCTAATACATACTTGCATATATATTAGCTCTCAGCAACAAACAGTATTTAACTGTTAAAATACTATTCTGTTGTATCAAAAGGCTTGAAGCCCATAACGCGTAAATAAGCATGGTGCACACAGTTTAAAAAAATATTCTTAGGAACTTTGCTTCTAGATTAAAAGAGGCAACATATATAGACATTTTATTTATTCAAAGTACGTGGTAAAAATTTCTTTTGCCCAATTTGTTTTAATATTTGCACATTATAGGATTTTCTTTAACTATTTTCTATATTTGGAAATACGAAATTGGATTTAGTGATTTGATTAACATTGATAATATTTATTGCATCTACATGATCGTTTCTTTCAGATTAAGAAAATGCGGTTATTAAACTAAAAGAGGCAGAGTTTTTAATGTAGATGTAGGTGTCTACATTAGGTTGATTCAGGTGTAAACCTTTTTAAATAACATTATTTTCTTATTTTGTTGTGGCTAATTTCCTTGGAGGATCATCCCACTTCATTATTTTACCAATGAAGAATCATTGGAATATTTTACCACTCAGTATTTTTCGAGGCTGCTACGCTGGTCTTTACACTGTCAAATTTGACCTAAAAGAGGACAAAAGCCTGAATTTGCACAAGATTTTTTCATTTAGTCTGTTTCATCTTTGCATATGCTTACCGTGCAGCAGATGGTTTGGATTACACTTGTCTATGTTTAGTTGGCATACAACGTCGAGGCTGGCGAACACCATCCGACCAAGCCCATCCGACTTGGAAGCGAATGCGACAAACCTTGCCCATTTTTAAATTAGCGAAGTTACGATTGCCATATGCAAGTCATGGTTCGAACTATGATTGCGAGGAGCTGTTTGAGACGCAAAACACTGGAATTTAAATAACAGCATTAGCTCGATCATGTACATGAAATTTTACTCTTCGTTCATGCTGACTTCGGTATATCCCAATGGTCATTTTTGAAATAATTTGTTACTAGCTGCGCAACACGTAATATATAATTGCATATAGATTACCTCTCCGCAAAAAACAATATATAACTGTTATGATTACTGCGAAATGCAATAAATAATGTCAATCGAGATCAGAGTGTATTGGTTTTCTGGAGTAACACGTTTGTAAATTTTAAACTTTACTGGTTTCGTATGTATTAGATATAGTGCGTTGGCTTTGATGTCGCATTTTCAAAGAATTTTTATTAAGTTAACCCCGTTACTGCTTCGTGTAGTGGATTATGCTGTTCACTTGTTCCTTATTTCGTGAAAAAATATATAGTGAATATAGGGCGTAGTAACGGCTGCTACTGATAGGATGTCAGTAAACACGAAACGAATGTGCACATTAGATTATACCTTCCGTTCATGTTGACTTTGGTATCTCCTCCTGGTCTTATTTGAACTAATTTGTTACTAGGTATTCAATGCCTGAAATGCAATTATATATATATATATATATATATATAAAATTTCTCCTCAACAAACAATATATAACTATAATAAATTGGATTGCATGATGCCATGATTACCACGAAATTTGATAACTTATGTCGATTGAGATCAGAGCGCGTGTATTTTCTGGAGTAATAAGCGATTGGAATTTATTTTAATTTTCAATTTTAGTTAAATTTAGCCTATCTAGAATATCATTGTGTTGATATCCGGTACAGGCTCGATATTTTGAAAAGCATTGAGTTTGTATCGTGTACAGGCGAGGTATTTTTAAACCGTTATGTTGACCATATTCACTGGTTTGATAGCTCGAGTACCCGCTACATGTTCCGTATTTTGAAAACCGTTTAGTTGATACTATTTACAAGCGCAATATTCTCGAATCATCGCGTTGAAACTCTGTACTGACTTGGTATCTCAAAAATCATTTTGTTCGTACTCTTTACCGGTTTGATATCTTCATTGTAGAGTCAGTTGGCTATGAAGTCGCATTGTTGAAATCTTTCTAATAATTTCACTTAATGACTGGCGGAAGACGCATTTTTATAGGAAATTGTAATGTTTAATATGTCTTGACTAAAAATATAGGGAGAATAAGGCGTAGTATCGACTACTACGGATGAGTCATCTGCTAACACAAAACGCATGTTTACATTGGATTATATGGTTCGTTCATAATGACTGGTATATCATTCTGTTCCTATTTGAACTAATTTGATATAAGTTGCACAATACCTAATACACAATTAATCAGATTACTACAGGAGATTTGTGGCGATTATTGCTGGGTTTTTTAAAATGAAATTCATTATAACAGATACACTTTATTACATGGGTCATAATATAAACGAAATTCCTTTTTCAAAGATCGTGACCGCATTTTGTTAAGTATTTTTTTACCCATGTTACACCTGCTTCAGAAATATTCTTATCGTTGAACAGCGCTCTTTCTCTATTTTATGAGGATGGTGAATGAATATACTCCAGCCTGCTAGTCTTCATGCTTGTCAGTAAACATCTTAGAAGAATCCTTCTATTTCACATATGGGTGACAGAAAATTGAAATTAATTCCAGCCAATTGTCAGTGTGTAAATTTGGCTATGAATTGCCTGGAGACTGCTCACCGCTGTTTCACCTGTTGGCATTACATATTGACCAACAAGTCAGGAGTAAGCGTTTTAGCTTATTTTTCAGAGTAAATTTTGTGGCGTATCAATGACATTGTAATGTTTGAGGATTTGCATCAGTAGATTTATTTGAAATTCCATTTAGGTTATGCCATTAATACAAAATAAGCGATGTTAGCACGAAGTCATTGGAGTCATTGGTGTTATCATGGCATAGATGGATTAACAAAATAATATTCGTTTTTGTCATAGGATGACTCGTTTCGGCTATCTTGTGTTTTCACCAGCACGTTAGTGATTTACCGAATGTTTGTCTTTGATGGTATGCCATATTTACTTTGCTGGAGCAACTTCTATATTAGAAATTTGTACATGATTAAAATTTCTATTTTCATTCATTTGTGTTATGCTTACGAGTCTCCTGTTGAAACAGTGTAAAAAATCAATCGGTTGATATTTTGAAACTGAATATTACCTCACGTTTTGCACAATTTTGAATAGTTATGCATTTGGTCACTTTGCATAATCGCATTTGCGTTCTTTTTCAACTCTCTCTTTAAGCATGTAAATATGCAAAGGTCAATCTAATTATTTTTATGTCTTACTATATTTAATAGTCGTTTAAATCAAGGTTGCGATCTTGATATAGACATAAATCCAATCATATATATATATATATATATATATATCCATATATGTAAAGGTATATCATGCAGAGCTATACTAAAACCAAAAGTGACTAATGTTTACCTGCTATATAATCACATAAGTGGTTCATGGTTATACTGTAAAAGTAATACACGAGGTCGCCCAACTTAGTGATAAAATTATATATATATATATATATATATATATATATATATATATATATATATATATATATATATATATATATGCAATGATTTATTTGAGGTTGCGTATCTGTCACAAATTACTTTAAATCAAAGTTGCGATTTTAATATAAAAATCTGATCTATTATGTACATACATATGTTATAACTGGTACGTATACTTTATAAAAATCAATTAATCCAGTACACCGGTTTCGTTCTTATTAGGAACTCTTCACGTACTGTCCAGAAGTTTCCGCGCACATTACACGAAGAGTTCCCAATAAGGAAGTAACAGGTTTATTGAATGAACTGCCATTTCTACACTATACAATACTCAGTTTATACTGACAAATTTATGTACATAAGAGGTCAGTTGTTTACATCAGGAACGCAACTGTTATTAAAGTAATTTTAAAACCGCCCGCGCAACAAATGTTCGTTTAATTATGTAAATGTTCATTTCAATACCACGTCACCAGGTAGCGTGGTGTCTGAACTATAATAACAGATTTGGATGGTTAGTTGGAACTTTAGATCTAAAGTTATGCTATATAGGTTTCACATAAAGGAAAGGCAAAGCAAGAAACAATAGTTAGTATATAACTGATAATTGTGTTTAGCGTGTGGCAGAAAGGCTCAGTGGTTAGATCGACAGATTCCGAAGGAGACGTGCCCAGATTCGAGTCCTGTCCGCGGCAATTTCCTGACAGTACCTGATGAGTTCCAAATAAAGACGAAACCGGTCTACTTGATGAATTAACTTATCTGCATTATACAATGCTTAGTTTATATTGACAAATGCATGTATATAATGGGACTGCTGTTTATATCAATATCGAAACTTTTATTTCAATAATTGTTATCATCACTAGTGCAACTAATTGGCAATTACTTATATAAATATTTAGTAGTATTTTTATTTGATAAATTATAGACGACCTCGGCGACATTGACATGATGTCGGACACGAGCAGCGTCGCAAGTACAGCTCTTTCATCTAGCAGCTCAGTTAGCAGTAGTCAGCGGTCCGGCTTCTCTCGTCAGTCTGAGTGAGTGATCTGCGTAAATCTCTAAATGTCTTATTTTCTTTTTTAAGTGAACAAACATGCTGCGCGACAGTTTAGACTGAGTTTGCCGCTTGACTTAATAATTTGTCAAATTGTTTGTAGTGCGTGCTTCCCTTTGAAAAAGGCTTGCGAAACCGGAAGTCGAAAAATACGGAGTAAAATTGAAGACAATGGATGCAAACACCTTGTTGGAAACAACGAGGGTCAGGTAATGTGTGCAATAGTTTATTAGGCATGGTGTACCTTGTAAAAATTAGTTCATTAAATGAGGACATGCCAAGGCCAGCATGGACAATAGATGAAATCTCATGTACGTATGCGTTTCGTGTTTATTTGTCGGGGGAAGCCGACATGTGAGACAGTTTGACAGAATAATCTCCTCTACGTAGGCTTATTGAAATAGTAGAAGTTTTATCTTCAACTAAAGTGACGTTATAGAAAACTCACCATATAAAATATGTACAAATCCTGTAGTGGATACCAACACTTTCAAGTACGTCAAATTCGACTGAAATTGGGAACACATTCTACTGCATCAAAAGCCACATAATAGTATCTCGATCAATATTATTTATCACATTTTCACAGTAACTTATATGCATTATTTCATCAGGCATCGCATACCTCATTATCATTACAGGCAGCAATACAAAAATCGAAAGTAACTGATACTTGATTGAAATTAACAGTAGTCAAACGCTTAGAGGATTTAGGATCTTCGACAGTAAAGATTCATGTCTCATTAGCGTAACACTGCAGTTATGAATGAACTATAATTATGAAATTTGAGGCAAAAAGAGATAATCCCATTTCAACAAAGGCGACAAAGAGTGCTCTAGCTTTTGCTAATAATCACCCATTATCTCTGTTATTAAAACAACTGCCGAGATCATTTAATCTGTCAATTTTCTACCTGGAAACCGCACACTTCAAGTGATTCTGTAGGGAATGAAATCTCACACCGAAAAGAGAACGATGACCATTAATCTATTCAGTTTAGAATAATAGAACGATATAGCCTGGGTAGTCAGGGCCATTAATATTTGTTAGACTGCGAGGATTCATTTAAGACTCAGATGCAACCAGAAGTGTCGGTGCAATGAGCTGGTATATCTGTACATAGTTAGCAGACATGTCAGTTTTAGGTAAAATATCCAGTGGTACATAGTGATCTGCTAAGTCGAATTCAGTATCAAATTCTAGAATGATTCCTTTCATGTTACGGCTATAGAAATATCGCTGTTTAAAGTTCTTGATTAGCGTAGACATATTATCTTTATAACTTTTTCTTTATCGAATTATGTACTGTTTCTCACTTATCGGTAGTTAAGGACCGAGATGGCATATACTTATCAAAGCGAATAAGCTAGGTACGACTGGGGTCAAGTCTATTCTACACTGATCGTTGTGCTTATTTAAAATTTATTTAAGGGGTAGAGAGGATGGTTGACTCGCTCCAATCAATAGATACTGTTTCATTCTATTTTGCACTAAGTATCCATTCACTAAAATCCTGAAATAAGCTCACAAATAACTCATCAAAGCCGGCACCTGATGTGTGGTGTTTAATAGTTATGATTGCATTCAGTATCTCTAATTACGCCAGTGGTTCGATATAAATTATCCGTGTTTCGGACATTGGAACAATTTAAAAGGTCAAGGACATTATGCAATTATGTGAATATTTTCAAGATCCTTTACTCCTTCACAGCCATTCATATGGGTTTTTTTGCTTAATGTATACATGTATGTATGTATAGATTCATGCATGCATATACGCATGTTAGTATTTATGTTTTATTGAATGAATAAATTTATGTATGTGTTCATGTGTTCACTTTTGTACGTGTTTTTAATCTCTATGTATGTGTGTATGCATTCATGCATGTATGTATTCATGCATGTATTAAAGAATAAATGCATGTATATATGTGTTTGGATGGATGTTTGGCTATATATGTATGTATGTATGTACGTTTGTGTATGTATTTATGCTTGTATGTATGTACGTTTATGTATGTATTTTGCTTGTATGTATGTATATATGTATGCATTTGTGTATGTATATGTATTATATCATTACGCGATGGATTTAATTACTGTGTTACGTAATAATTGAATAGCTTTTTTAAGCGTTTACTATTGAGTGGCACATTAAATAATTTCTGTCTCGAATATGACACTGAAGATTTAAAATGTATTATAGGATTGGACTAACATTATAGGGCTCTGTGTGCTGGTTTTTTAATCATATGGCAATGCACTTTTATTAAATGCTTAATTATATTTAAGCCAATTTTACAATTGTAAATTTAAGGTTAATTTCGTGCCAATTTATATTTTTTGTTCATTTAATTTTCAATAGGAGATCGGGGAAGGCACGCAAGAAAGCTGAAAAGAAGAAGTGGTCAATAAAACCGGGAAGCCAATTTGAGGAAGTAGCTCACATAGAATTGTTGGCGCAAAACGTTGAGAACACACAAAATCTTGTTGGTAATTATTTATTTCAATGTTGTTTATTCCTTGTTGAATCCATCACATTATTGTATTCATTTTTTTGTTTCATAGTTTATTCTCCATTCGAATTTCTCAGACTTGCATCTCTACTCAATGCATTTAGAGATAAAACTGGGCGACCCATGATAGGATTTATATGTGATTTTCTCTTCGTCAATTGAAAAATACAAAAATAAAATAACGGAAATGTCAGTCAGATTTTTTAATGCATACTATCTCCTATTATAGCGAGTCAAAATTTCTTAGGACGAGTAAAATTATGCTTCGGTACACCGCCAATACGACAGGCTAAGCCGAAAATTTCCACGGCTGCGATCTAACCGATACTTGAAACGAAACCTACATTTCAGGAAGTAAGCATTATCTAGATTAAGTTTTACTGCATTTATCAAATTTTGTAGTCATTGCATCAGTATATTTAGAAATGCTACATATTACCATTAAATTAACTCATCCACAATCAAAACTTTTCGGGTGGTAAACAGCTCATGAAGGCATGATTCAGAACTTTGACGTTTAAGCCCTACACCACTGCCATTTCTACCGCAATTATAATCATTATCACCGTTGTAGTCACCTTCAAAATTACCCTTAACCACCGAATTGGGGACCATATCGGATAGACACCTCATAAGCGCAATTAGTGGCTCTCTGTAGCTCGTCTTCCACCATCATAAAATCATTGTCAACCAGTCGGCTATCTACACCGAGCTATACTCATGGGTTGTTGCTTTGAGTTTAGAAATGTGCATGAAAACATAATTGAACAGGTTGAAAGATATGACACATATTTATCAAGCTCCTTGGCCAATAGCAAAAGTTTGGAAAAGACCTTTATTTCTTTGAATACCGGTCAACGAGGTATTGCCATGGGCATGAAGTACTCTAAAAATATTGGCCATTAGCCATAGCTCGCTATTACATCTTGCGTGGCAGAATCGAAGGCGACTGAGTAATTTATAAAAGAAGCGATAGCTGGCCGTCGATACCAGTGGCGAAACTCGATTGTGTGACGAAGTAAATACATGCGGCCAGTGCAACTCATTCATTTTCGAAATCCTACCTCGTTGGCTCTTTTCCGCTTTTCAGTATTCACGCATCACTTTTGAATAACAAAAATGCTCACCCTTAATGGTATCACCTTTTTGTGAATAGGCCTCGCAACAGCATAATTCCACTTCTTAAGGACGGATTGCAACAATAAGCTCATAGAATTTCTTACGAACTTGTTTTATTATGCTATATATATATATATATATATATATATATATATAAGTTGTTGCTATATATATATATTTATGGATGTCTATTCCTTCTAATTTTACCAGTATTCTTATAATTGGCAACAAGGTGAAACGATCAACTATACTGGGAAAAATAGCACTTGTATATGTAACAGTGAACAAAGCGCACAAATGGTTAATTCTCAAGCTATCAAAACAATAATGACCAGATCTCAGACATCACTTTGTAATACTGCGAGAATGACCTTTACATGCAAACACGCATACACACAAACACAAACGCATACACATTCACCAACCAGTCAAAACAAGAAACAGCAGTAAAAACGAGTCAGATTTGTTACCACTAGCATAATCAAATGAAAACCCAAAATGTATAAATATGAATGATTGTATAAGAGAGGATTAGTATTCACGAAATAAATGGCCTTTATCCACTTTGTTATTTGTGTTTTCCTAATTATAAGAATATATATATATATATATATATATATATATATATATATGTTTACTGCTTAGGTAAAAGTTAATGCTTATATATTAAAGTTGGAATTTTGGAAATCATGCGAGACGCGGCGAGCTACAGTTGGTGCTCGTCGGTCTTCGTTGGCAACCTATCTAAGAGGAGGAGGCTCTGAATCTAAACCTTCTTTGCCCACTGGGTATGGACATCATTGTTTGCCTGCAAATTAGACACAGGACTGAATGGTTTTTGGTTCTGCGTCAGTGAAGTATCGGGTTTTGTATGCTGCTATATGTATGCCAATGATTTACTGAGGATGCTGATGTAGACTGACTTGTTTCGGCCAGACCATTGAAGAGAAAGTCAAAATGGCTTCTGGAAATGTTGTATAAATGTAGAAAATGAAGACATGTTAATCTGACAGTGTTGCGGCACGTATCGATATACTTTTTAAGCATTTTTCATTCAGGTGAATTAGTCTTCTTCAATGTACTGATCGAATATCACGAATTTCAGCGTTGTACTTTTAGGCTAATAAAGTTGTTTACATCTTAATTTATAACGACTAATCTTTATTTTCAGTTGAATTTATATTACAGAAATTTGATTGTTGGGTCTACTTGTTTGCCTTACGTCAAACTGAGAATTTGTATTTAATTTTCGCCCATTATTGTTTCTAAAATTTGTTCTGCAGCCCAATATATATCCGGCAATAATGACACTGGAAACCTGATTGAGGAACTATGGCTAGCCGGTTTGAAACCGAAGGCTGAAGAGCTTCATCTGCAGTTAAACACTTTGCTGACACAACAGAGCGCTTCTCTATGCACTATATGGGATGACATTCTCATTGGTCAGGTAAGAAATAATACCCGTTTTAATCATATGTTTATAATAAAAGTTGGTTCTCGAATAAATTGGGATTTTTGCTTACAATTTATGTGCTCTTTAGTTCTGCTTTCACGTTGCCATTCTTAAAATTATTATCTGAAATAAGCTGATTATGAATTTCTATTAAATGCACGTTAATAAAAAATAGCATTATTTTTCATCACTTTTCATAAGTAAGTGATAAGATCTAATTATGCTACAGATGTATAATTAAACGATTTGTGATTGCGCGGGCAGTGATAACTTTTATTTAAATCAGGGTCGCGAGTTTGAAATAAACACCAATCCCAGTATGCATACGTTTTTTCAGTATAAACTAAGCATCATATAGTTTAGAAAAGGCAATTCATCCAGTAGACTGGTTTCATCCTCATTGGGAACTCTACGTACTGTCCAGAATTTGCCGCGGACGGGACTCAAACCGGGGATCGTCCGGTTTTGTGTCTGCGTTTCTAACCAATGGCCACTGGCGCACGCTACACACAATCTTCAATCATTTACTAACTGATGTTTTTGGTTAGCGTTTCCTTCAGGTGGAGTCGATAGGGCGTCTCTTTGGACCTAAAGTTCGAACTAGCTACCAAAAGTCTGCTACTATATAACAGATAGCATACTACCTGGAGAAGTGGTTTTGAATTGAAAATTTATGTAATTAAACGAAAGTTAAGGAGTCAAAATTTTACAAGTTATCTTATAAGGTATGGGAACGACAAACTGTCCAATGCGTTCCCCTGTTTTTATTATTAATGCTAGGGATTAACTAATCCATTTGGAGCTTTGTTTTAGAATGTTGTTTTGAACGGGTCGTTTAAGGCATTCTTTCAGAATACATACATTGTAGAAATTTGTTTCCGTTTTCAATATCTACCGAATGCGATGATTGGTGCTTTTTTCACTTCTCTACGCTTAAATTTTAGTATTTAAATTCCCTATCGATTAATTTTGAAAGTTAAGGTACACATTTATTGGCATGAAAAACTTTTATGGGAAAAATCTGATAGTAACTAGCAATAACCAGGAGCCAGTTGAGATGCTTGTTTAATTCTGTTTTAAGTTCACATCATTATCTGGAACTCAACGCGCTTGCGTCTTATACACCCGATTTTGTATGTATGTATTGGGCTCGGAAGCGTTACTACGCCATATTCTGGTATCACTAGAGTTAGTGTTTTCCGGATAATTTTTCGCTATTTATTCACCATTTGTTAGGATTGACTTAAATAATCCATTAAACACGGTCCCACGAGTAAACAAGGAAGGTTGCAATGCGTTAGTGTGTGCGGCTTGCGGTAGTTTTTCTGTTATGTGACCATTCGAATAAAATTGGATTGTTTTTTATCTCTAATTTGCAAGTTTGATTTAGAGAATTGTTATCATCACCCGTGCGGTCTACGATTACGCATTTGGGTATTCACTTTTTACATTTCAGCGCTTTCGTTTCTGTACTTATACTTTTGTACTATGTTAGGGTTGTGAGTATTGCCCTGACTATGGGATTAGTGTTGGCTGTGTGTAAAACATGTCATAGGGTGGCGAGTATTTTATTTGTCTCGCTCCTTATTAACTGATTTGGAATTTGCAGATTTTATTCTGCCGAATGTCTACCAGGTGATAATGTAATCGGCTATTTAATAATTTTGCACTATAAAGGCTATTATCCGCAAAGATTGCGCTTACTTGAAAAGTGTCACTACCACAATTTTAAACATCGAGAATCATTTCCGGCCATCTTTATCGGGATTTTTCTCGCTTTGTAGCTATATCTCTAAGTCGAACTTAACGCTTTTTATTAAATTTCTCAACAAGAGTACAACTAAAGTATGATTTACCTTTCGTTTGAAAAATTAGTGACCAATAAATAATCGTATAGCAACATAACATTTATTTAAGCAATCATTGATTGTGTGGGTGGTTCGCTTGTCAACTTGAATTAAACACCAATCACGTTTTATTTATGCATTCGCACAAGAAAACTATACTAACGAAAGTGGTATGTTCTGATGCTTTTTATCACATCGTAATTTGTATGCTAACCATCTTGGTATACGTTTGACTGTAGTCCTATGTACATTATTTGATTCGTTTATCTTATGCCACCATGGCGCGTTGATTAATCGCATACTAGCGAAAAATACGACGGACTCTGGTCAGGACGAGGTTGTATTGATAATATGTTCACTTTAGGACAAGCACTTTAACAACGACATGTATATCGCTGTCTTACAGTAGCCGTCTCTTTAGACTTCAAAGGTGAATTTGACTCATTGGTTCGCAATGTTCTATTAGATATTCAATCGAAAAGTGACGGGCCCCGCAAATTTTTAAATATTTTGCGCACTGTCTTCACAAACACTTCTATCCTCTTTAAAGTATACAATGAATTAACTCAACTTTATTTTAATCAGTGCTGCTTTTTCAAGGCTCCTATTTTTGCTTAATTTGTAATATATGCTATTATGAACAGAAATCTGCCGTACGTCCAGGATGCAGATGACAAAATACCCCTGGTCGGTAGATTAGTCGCTCATGACTATACAAATGATATCGTATTATTATTCGACAATCAAGATTATTCTCCGCCACCTTGAGTAGAATAGCGGAGGTCCGTCTTTTGGTATGAAATTCGCACCCTTTTAAATGTAAGATACTTTTATGGAATCATCCATCACTTGCTCCAACTCTGAGACTGCAAAGTGAAGATCTGGACATAGTTGACAGGTTTGCACAAATTGGCATCTCTATCAATACCTTGGGCAATAAACTTTACGAAGTGAGTAGGACAATCGCGAAATCTAAAATAGCTTTCTCCAACCTTCACCATTTGTAGAGAAACCAGAGTATTTAACTCTGCCATAAAGGTCGTGCTTACAATGCATTTGTACGTGCAGGTTTATTATACGCTAGTGACACTTGACTCCTTAGAGTTTAGGATTTGATGCTTACAGGCATTCGACCACCGTATTTTGAGAAGCATAGCATATGTAGGTTACCAAAAACGAATAACCAACTCTGACTTTTGTAGACAATTGCTCCTCGTTAGAAAAACAAATAAGGTGCCATCAATTTCGTTGGCTCGGTCACGTTTTTCTTACGGAATCCATTCGATTTCTGAGTAGAGTGTGATTCTTTCACCCAGCACAAGATTGACATAAGAAATAAGATTGATAAATTTTGACGTGGTAGAAACATCTAAAGTCAACTTCTGTGCGACCCACTCGCCTGCCAGGTTTGGGTCAACGTGCGCATAATTGTTCTAGGATGGTAACTGCAGATTATAGCATCGAATCGTGCTCGGTGGCGATCTTGTCGCAGATTTAACCTTCTTTTCCAAGCTGTGAGGTTTAGGTATGTTTATGACGTGATACAGTGAAATCCACAAGGAAGCTCTATTGCAGATGTTGCCTTGCCTTAATACTGACTTGGCCATTATGGTGTTCTGTAGAGCCTTAGTTTGCCTCACTTCTGTGTTATCTAGTTAAATATAGTCATTAACTAGATCATCCCTTTATAAAACATTCTCCTTTAATAATTGGCGTGCTTAAGTTATTATTTTTGCCATTATTATCAATTTTTAAAGTAATTTTCGTTTTTTATTTTCCTTATGTTTATATGGCAGTGAAACCTTAGTTACTAATGACTTTTGTATTGCTGCACATGGTAATATTGATGCGAGAATACTATGGTTGAAAGCCACAGTGCAAATTTCGAAAACCTTAACTCTGCATTGCAATTTCATTTCCGTTGGTGAGTTTTCAGTCCTGTTTCACTGATAGTCATACTTCTCGAAGCGCGTCAGTACGTGTGTTTGACGTAGCTTAGCTTCGTTGTGTGAGTTGCTAAATCAAATGTGTTTCATTTTTACCCAATTTCTGTTAATTTGATTAAATAAATTATTTTTAGCAATTCATTGTCTTAATTCGACGTTTTGCGTAAGTCTATTTAATATTAATGATTCGAGAATTCTTTATGTATTGGAACATTATGGTAGTCAATTTCGCTGTTATTTATCTAGTTTCTCAGGACTATTTATTTTATGGTCTATATGTATCATTTATTCAATCGAGCGCTTATTTAATATTTGGGTGGGGATAAGACATTGCAATTTAAGTTTACGAACTTGAGATAAATGCATGTCTCATTTTATTCAGCGGTTGGACAACATAGCCAGACTACCGTTAATCGCATGTACGAACACAGTTTGACCTTCCATAATCATAATCATACATAGACGACAAACTGACTATCAAGGATCAGACCATAAACTTTATATTAATATTAGTCTGTTTTTATGTTTTATGTTACCCTATTTCAATTTAATTACAGCATATTATAGTTAAACGAACATTGGTTGCGCGGGTGGTGGTAACAATTATTATAATCAAGGTTGCGGTCTTGATATAAACACCTGACCCATTAATTACTTACATATGTCAGTATAAACTAAGAATTGTATAGTGTAGAAAAGGCAATTCATCCAGTAGACCGGTTTCGTCCTTATTGGGAACTCATCAAGTACTGGCCGCGGCAAATTCTGGCATATGTAAGTAATTAATGGGTCAGGTGTTTATAGCAGCATATTATAGTTTTTATGCGCTGTCTTCCTCATCTGGGAAAGTGGCTGCGACATAATATGATAAAATCTCAATTGGAATACCCGGTGACCGCTGGCTATTCTGAACCTATTTTTTAATCAAGTCGATAGTCATTTTATTGGAGATGGAAGGAAATTAAACAACGATACAATTTCATCACTGTCTAAGATGACCGCTTACATATCTTGTTCACCAGGCTACCGAGGAAACTGCTAAATTGCTTGAACCAAAGAAGTCTGCTATTAATCTAGTGCTTATGCGCTAGTATTCGCGATATAGGTAACTTCACCTCGCTGTAACGTACTTCCATGTACTAAACGGCACTTTGGTGGACAAAATTATGCTGATGTCTTTTTGAGGGGCCCGGTTAATTCAGCTTCGGTAACGAGATCTGTTGTACAATCTGCTAGATTTTCATTTAGAAATATAAAACTCAGTGTGATTTGTACAACCTAAAGTAGTCGCTTTGCTCACTTATTAAATGTCCCAGGTTTGCTTGTCCGGCGAGTTGTAACTGGTATAAAATCTGAAAAGAAAATATGCATTTTAGGCCAAACTTGTAACAAAGTTTGCTTGAAATTCGTCCAAAATCAATAATTATTTTAATTAGTTTTCTTTCCAGAATATGATATTGAACTCCTTTATTTTTAGCTAGAAATTCTGAAGATTATTTTTGTGTTTCAATTGGTGACAATAACTTAACAGTATTTTATACTTTGTTAATATAAGGCTTTGGATGTACATGCAGAACAAGAAAACAAAGATTCAGAAATGAGCGGAAGGAAACGTTATACATTTCACGGTGAGTAAATGCGATACCTTTCAATGTTTGGAAGGCTATATATTGTTGAATTTTTAATTCCAGTCAGGGATACGAAGTGTAGGAACGTTATTAAATTTATTTTACCAGTTTGACTTGCAGACGTAGAAATTTACGAAATGACGATCGTTGAACCCTAGCTAGTCGTACTGAAATTTTGATTCTTGTGGAAATATTTTGTTATGTCGTTTCTACCGATGTTGCGAACCTAGTAACAAGTTAGTTCAGTTGTGACCAGAAGGATAAACCAAAGGCAGCATGAACGGAAAGTATAATCTCATGCACATTCGTTTCGTGCTTACTGGCGACTCATCAGTAGGAGCCGGTATTACGCCCTTTAACCACTATATATTTGGTGAAGAATGTGGGATAATAGGACGGTACAATCTCCTAGACGAATGTGTAAACCTGCAATAGTGAAGCTAACATCATATAGTCTACGACAATGCGAATTCAACGCTAACTCACCCTATATAATATATATATATATATATATATATATATATATATATATATATATATATATATATATACCGAGTCTGTAAAGGATACTAACACTATGGCTATTGTGTTAGTAACCGATACCAACATTATTGTACCGAAAAGGTACATGGTACTAACACTATGGTTTCTGAGTCGGAACATGGTACCAACATGATGGATATCAATTTATGCTAGTTCACCGAAATTATAGTACAAACACTTGAACACCTGTTACCGGCTCTGTACTGATGAGTCGCCAATAAGCACTAGAAACGAATGTGCATGAGTTATACTTTCCGTTCATGCCTTAGTTTATCCTTCTGGTCACAACTGAACTTATTTGTTACTAGGTTCGCAACACCTAATACATACTTGCATATATATATTAGTTCTCCGCAACAAACAGTATTTAACTGTTATAGATTCTACCGATGGTTGGCGTCCTAAAATTAAGTAGCGCCAAGAAACCTAATCACGAAGGTGACTATATTCGTTTCATCCTTTGTACGTCAGTAGATGTCTCATAAACATACGTACTGTGGACCTCCTGCTTTATTGTCGACTATGTCCAAACTAACAGCTCGTAGTCCTAGCTAGAGCCTACGGTCGTCAGGCCGGGAACTTCTTTGACTTTGTGTCAGAAAGTTTAATGTGCTTTGTTCAAATTAAGATATATCGGAAAGTTTGGAAGACATTTTATTATATTTAAATAACAGAATTTTTTAATAAAATGAGGATTTCAGATTTTCGAAACTTTTAAATCTTAAGCTTTCATTTTCATATTTAGAAAATTTTATAGAAAGTCACAATAAACACAGTTAAACGGAATTTTAAAGCGGATTCCTTACGACCGCATAAAAATTGTTCTTAGTCGTGTTTTAACTGTAAAATAAAATTTGATGGATTATGCATAGCGGTGATTTATAGATTGGGAGATATTTTTCCCTAGACTGTCTCCTATCCAAAACTGGTGAACATTTTTTTGTCTGGAGGACCTGGTTTTGAACGAACACTGGGCAAAATTTCTTGCGGTGACTAAAATTTGCCCCTTGTATTTAACAGATTTACTGTTTCTCAGTCACAATCCAAAGAACGCTGTATTATAATTATAAATTCATTGGTTGCGCGGGCGGAGTAATTATTTAAATCAAGGTTGCAATCTTGATATAAACACCAATCCCATTATTTTTTCAGTATAATTTAAATTATGCATGATGTAGAAAAGGAAAGTCATCCAGTAGACCGATTAAGCCTTATTGGGAACTTTTTTTGTACTGTCCAGAATTTTCTCGAACCTGGGCACATCTGCTTCGGAATCTGTGACTATTGAGCCACTCGGCTTTTTCTATATTATATACTGCTTAATTTATATGATGGGATTGGTATGTATATCTGACTCGAAACCTTGATTGAAAAAATATCACTGTTGACTGTGTCTTAAAACCCTTCAAAATACTTCACATGAAATCAGGTAGTAGTTCTAAAGGATGGTCTTATACCGGTAATACCGGAAGTGCTTATGTTGCCAGTAAAACTAGCTACTGCAGATTGGCTGTTGAGTTGATAAATTTTATGGATACGGTTGCGTACATATTATTTTCCTTCATATTCTCTCGAATACTTTAATTTGTTTTTCTTTCTTTTTTTCAGAACAATTTCTAAAGTTCAAGCCGAAGATGCCAGTTGTAAATATTCAATTTCCTTTTGTTTAACGCGCATATATTTGGTGTAAAAAATTATGGTGATAATAAATTGTTTGTATTCGGTATTTATATTGACTTTACTAATGGTGGGTACATCTCATGTACACTTGTGTTTCGTGCTTACCAGCGACTGATCAGTTGGAGTCGGTACTACGCCTTATATCCACTATATATTTGGTACAGGAACGTTGGCCAATTTTATCGAATCGACAACCATAGTGTTGGCATCAGGTACCGACTCGGCAAACATAGTGTTGGTACCCCTTACAAGCTCGGTATATATAATATATGGTATGTCGACTTTGAGGTCGCATAGTCAAAGACTATATGAAGTTAAATCCGCTACTGCTGGTATACACATTCGTATGGGAGTTGTTACCGTCCACATTCCTTCACCAAATATATATTTGTCATCTGGAATACCTTTTTCCAATGTCGCGTTTTGCGTACGCGGTTTGTAGCTTGGCACCAACAGTTTCATAAAGATCCGATTGATCACAAATGTGGTAACCTCGGTCCGAAACCGTTTTATTTATTTTTTTTTGACTCACCAATTGATTTAAACAAAAAAATGTCTCAGTAACTAAACTAAATATATGAATATGCCTAGCGCACATGAAAACCCTCACTCAACAACCAAATCTATATATATATATGTATATATATGTATATATATATATATATATATATATATATATATATATATATGCGCATCTATCTGCAATTTGCAGACCAATCCTTATATATAATTGCAGCTATCTCGAATTCCCGATTATAAATAATCTCATCTCTTGTGCAGAATGTTATAGAGGAAAGAGAAAGTATCGAATGTTTTTATTATAACTGTACTGTTGCGATGCCACGGTAATCAAAGTTAGAAATACCGAAGCTTATAAAATGAAAAACTCGAATGTCAAATACTGTGTGTTATCTTAAGCGGGGAACTCTAATGTACGCATTGCGTACGATATATTGCGCACCTAGTAACAAATTAGTTCAAATATGATAGAAAGAATCCTAGATGGAAAGAGAGTGAATGTCACAGCAACGCTTAGGTCAAGAATAAAGAGAGAAAGGAAGAGATAGTATGGACAAATTAATGGTCTTCTAAACTAATATTAGGCACGCTGCGAGGTTAAACGGAGTCATCCGTTTCGAAACATTGCCAGTAAACAAAGATTTGATAGAACCGCATTTACATTGGTTAGTATGAACGATGCTGAAGCCTTCGGAAGAAATGGATGAATACAAACCCAGCCCGATCGAAGACAAAAAGGTCATGGAAATTGTGATTAGTCGGATCTCTGTGAAACTGATAGTGCAAAGCTACAACCCGCGTACGGAAACACAACATTGGAAAATATGAAGCTGGCACTCCGCAATCAAATTTCAAAACATATCTAGAACACCTGTTCGAAATCTGTGAATGCACCATTTTCTAGCTGTTTTCTTTCCTACCTTAAGCTTAAGTAATATAGTAAGAATTTTATGGTTCGTAATAAGATTACAGTAGGTTCTTCAGCGAAAATGCTTTAAAAAGTGTAATTGGTTTTTGTATCAAGCTCGCAAACTTCATTTAAACGATTTCTATCATCACCAGCGCAATAGATGAGTGTTAATTTGGTTTTCCTTAATGTTTTTAGCTTCGAATATATACTTTTATTTAATTAAACGAACACTGGCTGCGCAGGCGGTGAAAGAAAATTATTTAATTCACGGTTGCAATGTTCATATAGACATCCGTCCCATTATATACACGCATTTTTCAGTATAAAATAATCATTGTATTATGTAGACTGGTTTCGTCCATGTTGGGAAGTCTTAGCGCACTGTACAGAATTTTTCGCGAAGAGGGCTCAAATCTGACCACGTCTCTCTCAGAATCTGTTACTTTAACCGCTGACCTATGTCAACATACATATTTAAAATTGATTTTGCAATATTTAATACATATATATTTATATACATATTGCCAGTGTGCATTTTTGTTTAGTTTATACCGAAAAAAATGTGTATATTGTCGGTATATACTAATAATTATATACTTTTACTTTACTTTACTGCGGCTGACTCCTTTTGGAGGATAAGCCGGCTCCATGTTCATGGAGTTTCTTGGGAATTTGGTACAAGTGGTGTCCCCTCACCACTCGGCTTTTTGATCAAGGACGCACCTCTAGCCTTTGCACATCCAAGCGCAGTCTGCAAGGCAGCAGTAAGTTGCATGGTTGCCGTTGGCTGTTGAGAGCTCATTCGCCATTCGGAAGTACGGGGTACTGTCCAGGAGTCCATGTAATCCTGTGGCTGTTGAACCCTTTTGTGGCGGGGAACACACGCTGAGTCATGGTGCCGTCGTCGGGCTCATGTGGTATTTTATAGGAGATCCGATTGCCGGTCAGAAATCCACCACGCCCTGGTGACACCACCGCCATAGCCCCGTTAGCCCATGTACGATCGGCCATCGAGACATGGTTGACACCGTCGTACCACGTTGAGGAGGGGATGGAACAGAGAAATTCACAAATCAGATTTTAGGCAGACACAAATGCACGAATCCGTCTGCGAGCACCGCACGTTATATCCGTCAAAAAATAGTTCCGGGCTAATGACAATTTTAGGCAGACACAAATGCACGAATCCGTTTGCGAGCACCGCACGTGATTCCGTCAAATAATATTTCCGGGCTAATGACGATTTTAGGCAGACACAAATGCACGAATCCGTCTGCGAGCACCGCACGTTATATCCGTCAAAAAATAGTTCCGGGCTAATGACAATTTTAGGCAGACACAAATGCACGAATCCGTTTGCGAGCACCGCACGTTATAATTATATAGGATGGCAAGGGCTCTCTTTCTACTAGGCGGGTTGCTTCTTTGTTGATCAGTCATTGGTAGTTTGTTTTTGAATGATTTTTGCGCTTAGTGATGTAAGTCCATTGCTAATAGATTTTTCTGTTTCCGATGAAAGAGTTATCGAAAACGAACCCAAAATTCTTGACATTTAGATCGATTTGCTGATCGTCATTTTCACAATCCGCGCTTTTTATTGCAACAATACTCTAAACGCCACACCACCAATTAACATAGTCAAAATGATGATAGTTTTATAAATTATTTACGTTCAGATTTATACCTGTCAATGCAAATCATAATTGTTCTACTGTTAGTTTGTAAGTGCATATTTTTAACGAATTACTTAGCATAAGCATACAAGATATTGACTACCTTGGCGGTATGCTTTGCATAACTGAATATTACTCTAAAGTAAGCTTGACATATAGGTTACAAGCAATAGGATAATATTAACTCACAAACTAGCCGGCCGCATTTCATGAAAGATACTTATTTATGAAGTGATGAACGGAGCTATCTCGTATTAATTTACTGTATAAGGAAACAACAAGCAAAATCTTAGATTATATGAAATAAAAGATCTCTAAATGAAAAGTTGTGTTCAAATAAAAAAACATTACAACAAAGGAACATGACAAAACATAAACAAATTAGACTAAGCATGAATAAGAAAAAAATAATTGTTTTAAGCGGAGAAAAATCATTAGGAAATAAGAGCTTTAAGTAGACAGAAGTTGTACGATTTCATAGAGTTAAATTATAATAAGCACATTTAAAATATTTTAATTTTGATACTGTTATTTACAGGATTTGGAGCATTCGCTCCTTTTTTCTCTAGCCAAATCCGAACAACGTTTCCTACTCTTTGCTACTATTGCATTAAGAAATTTACCTAATGAGTCTCAACTGGTGTAGTTCAGTATATTTCCTCCAGATTTTATTTCAAACGATGTTCTATAAAATTTTTGTTAGACGTTTAAGTTAGCGGAGTGTTATTTGCTTACGTCTATTCAAGATTATATTGGAGATATTTATAATTAATTACAAGCTAGGTCTGGTTTACCAATGTGATCCTACATATATTCAGTTTTATATTGTCCCATTCTAACTTTATTTGTCTCATGACATCTCCCACATACTCTTGATTACAATCACGACAAGGAATTTCGTAAAGACCGTTTATATAATGCTGCAATCTTTCTTATTTGATCAGGAATTAAAGTTTCCAAACGTACACGCTGCTTTTAAAATAATTCTTATTTATATTTTGCAATCAACTCAAGAAAGGGTATAATGATTATCTTTAAGTCTACTTTGTTTTCATGAAATTTGGCCTTTTGAGGTTCTATGTCAAATATTCTTATAACTTCTTTCATTTCAGATTTTGTTATTTTTAATCATATATTTGAAATATTTCTTCTAAATATTACAATGTATCTTTTCTATGTTTAAATTAGGAGACCGTTAGGTGTCTTATTATTACCGAATACAAATTACATTCTTTACTCGATATGAGTGATCTGATTTAAAATTCAGGAGCGCTCCTGAGCATGTTTCTTTACTGTAAGTATTTCTTTCAAATAGATCACTTTTTATAAACATGACATTGTAATATGGTGAGATCTCATTTAGCTCTCTTTCTAACGTGAATTTCATATAACAGTTAAATACTGTTTGTTGTGAAGACCTAATATATATGCAAGTATGTTTTAGGTGTTGCGAACCTAGTAACAAATTAGTTCAGTTGTTAACAGAAGGATAAAACAAAGACAGCATGAACGGAAAGTATAATTTCATGCACATTCGTTTCGTGCTCACTGGCGACTCATCAGTAGAAGCCGGTATTATGCCCGTTAACCACTATATATTAGGGTGAAGAATGTTGGATAATAGGACAGTACAATCTCCTAGACTAATGTGTAAAGCTATAGTAATGAAGCTAACATCATATGAAGTCTCGAAATTGCGACTTCCACGCTAGCTCACTCTATATAATATATATACCGAGTCTATAAATGATACTAACACTATGGCTATTGCGTCAGTAACCGATACCAACATTATAGTACAGAAAAGGTACATGGTACTAACAATATGGTTGCCGAGTCGGTACATAGTACCAACATGACGGATATCAATGTATGTTATGGTTCACCGAAATTGAGAATTACAACCATTTCTGAACAGCTGTTACTCCAGTAAATCCATACACTCTGGCCTTGATGGATACCAGTTATCACATTTCGCGGTAAGCATGGTATCATTGATTTCAATATATAACAGTTAAATACTGTGTGTGGTGGAGAACTAATAAATATGCAAATATGTATTAGGTTTTGTGAACCTAGTAACAAATTAGCTCAGTTGTAACCAGAAGGATAAATCAAAGACAGCATCAACGGAATGTATAATCTCATGAACATTCGTTTCGTGCTTACAGACGACTCATCAGTAGGAGCCAGTATTACGCCTTTTAACCACTATATATTTGGGTGAGGAATGTGGGATAATAATACAGTACAATCTCCAAGACGAATATGTAAACCTATAGTAGTGAAGCTAACATCATATGAAGTCTCGAAAATGCGACTTCCACGCAAACTCACTCTATATAATATATATACCGAGTTTGTAAAGGATACTAACACTATGGTTATTGTTTCAGTAACCAATGCCAATATTGTAGTACCGAAAACGTACGTGGTACTAACACTATGGTTGCCGAGTCGGTACACGTTACCAACGTGATGGATATCAATGTATGCCATAATTCACCGAAATTGAGAATTACAACTATTTCTGAACACTTCTTATTCCAGTGAAACCATACACTCTGGCCTTGAATTTCAAATCATTCATTTGATTAGCTAGCTCGGTGTATTTATTTAATTATTCGTCACCCTTTTTCAACAAAATAAATAGGTCATTCGCGTATCTAACACAGAGTGACAGTATAAAAGTTGTTTTTACTAAAAGGGCGCGCTATAAATATTGCATGATGACATAAAATAGCGGAACGAATATATATATATATATATATATATATATATATATATATGCATACATAACTAAATAATTTATATTTTCTAAGATTTTGCTTGTTTTTGTAATTTCATCTTATATGTGATAACCTTTTTTTCGTTAGCTCTATTCACATTTTAATAAATTGGTATCTTGTACGAGGCGCGGTGTACTAATTTGTGAGTTAATCTAAGCCTTTCACTTAAAATCTAACTATCAAGCTAATTTAAGGATTTATATTCACATCAGCTGCTAAAGTCTTACTCAATTATTTATGGCATAAATTTAATGTAAGCGATAAATAATTTCATGCCTACCATGCATGTATGGAGGCAATCTTCGAGTATATACGCCTAGTATTTGGTTAAAAATTTACGCATACAATCTAGCAATGGAACAGTTAGGGCATATAATAATGGACATAATTTGAATATAAATAATTTGTAAACGAATTTTTATTCAGGTTTTGTTAGTTAGTGGTGTAGAACTTAGTGTTTCAAACGAAATATTTTGAGTTTCAGGTATGAAATTCAACTTCATTAACATCAATCAATAAATATCATGACAAATTTTGGGTGAGTGTGTTATAACTACTTCGTCAGGAAATAAGGAGCCTATTAAAAAACATTATTAGATGTCGAAATTGCCGTGGTCGGGTTTTGAATTCGGGAGAATTTGGTTCATGCTCTTACAATTAAAACCATACCCGAATCAAGTTTGGCATTTCATGCTACTTCAATGCGAGTTTTATATCACAACGTTTTTAGTGAATCTTTTCTCTTGGCGCATGAATTGAACTTGCTATCTGAATCAATAATGATTTTAAAATAGAAACATGTAATCAACCGTCTATTAAACATTGACTGATTATCACCTTTTCTACCTGATACGATATTTTTTTATACTGACAACATATATTTAGTCAAAATTCTTCCGTTTTTTATATAACCGATATAACTTACTGAAGTGACATGGTATCGGTTTTATAATGACAGATCACAGATGGATGGTTGCATCGTCAGAGCTTACGAGATAACAAATAGATTTCAATTGAAGGAAGGGATAATTAAAGCATCAACTGATGTATGACCTCCAATTGTTTTTAGTATGAGGAACGAGTGGCGCAGCGGTTTAGGTTCCAGACTCCGGATGATTTGTGCCGCGGTTCGAGTCCCGTTTGAAGCAAATTCTTAATAGTACTTGTAGAGTTCACAATAAGGACGAAACCGGTATTCTGGATGGATTGCATTTTTACATTATGCAATATTTAGTTCATGCTGGCAGCATAGTAATAATTAAAATTCTACTATTCGATATATATATATATATATATATATATATATATATATATATATATACACGTGACTAAAGTGAGCATAGTTTATTGATAACAAATTGTTTATTTAGGAAGAAAGACGTACATTTTCAGTATGAATATACATTTTAAATTTAATTTTACATACGTTTCATATTGCGTTATTTTATATCCTGCAAATTTTATCTAAATACTTCAATTATAACATGTAATTTATCAATGAATATCAAACAAAGTGAGTATGTAACTCTCTTAACGAATACGCTTTGTGGCACAATTAAAATCCATTCAATTTAGGTAGCTTGCAGCTTTACGGCAAATCTAGTGCGAAAACAGACCATAACCTTTTACTTTCTTTCTAAAATAGAAAATAACCAATGCGTTGCCTTAAAAGACGGTGCATCTTCTGCAGTTAAAATGAACAACACTTTCGTCGGTAATGCACAAAATCTGACCTCGATCTGGGTGTTTTCTTAGTATGAAGGGCATATATTTTATAATAATCCACTATCTTACATCTCTGACTACGAGGCACATACCATTACACGCATGTCTTGGATATGGCGGGCCTATTAACACGTTGCTTCAGTCACGTTCATGCGGATAGAACGCAGTTGGTGACAGCAGTGCAAGTTGTCCCATGGTTTGACGTCGTTACGTACTAAGCACGTACAACTGTGCGGCTTCAACTTTATTCCACGCTGGCCCTAATTTAGACTTTTGATTATGTTTTGCACTTCGTCGTCTGCATAAAGCACAATGAGCTGTTGTTTTTAACTGGCATTTCGTTTAGCACAGCTTTAAGCTTTTTTTTCTTCATAAATAAACTTTTATATTTCCACAAGGCGTTGTCAAAACGCCGATTAAACTGCTTACATTTTCTTTAATGTTTCCACTATGGAAAAGGTTGTGGTTTAGACAACTATGCCACTTCGAGGTTTGCTAATGCACACATGCGTAGATACAACGTTTCAAGTTTCGTTTAAACAATTTTTTCACTTTTCTACTCTAGTTGCGGGTTTTCACGTTTTTTAAGTGTTTGAAAATATGTGCGCAAAAATTCCGCTACTTTTGCTACTTTTTTGTTGTTCACATAATAATTGTAGCTTAAAATAAATCAGAGATTTTCTCAAATTATGTTTGAAAATGTGACAGAAAACCATTATTTATTAATCATAACCGTATTAATAATAATAGTAGTAATCATATGAATTATAATGTTGATCACCATGCTAAATTCTGCATTTCATTTCTTCCAAGCCAATAATCTGGCTATGTGGTACATGTGACCACTTATGCTTATTTGCTCTCTTTTTCCAGGATTCTTTCTGTTTAAATGAAACATTTTTTATATCAAAACTTTCTTATAGCCTTTTATTTTATTAACATCATCTGTGCTGCTACAGTAAACGTGTCGAACAAGGAGCCTGCTCTTTTATCTTGTACGATTAAAATGAACTAGTAATGAAATTGGTTACCGATAAGCTAATATGAAATTCCGCTGAGTTAAACGCGTCATTTGATTGGGACTTCAGCACCCCGCTATGAGATCACGTTGTAACAGGGTGTCTTTAGAAATGAATTCCTTTTCCGGGATAAACAATAATTTTGCTATCTCTACAAACCAGGCGGCGCACAGTGGATCAGTGCATCTACGTTTTTCGTAGACATTCAGCATTCGTTTAAACAAAAAAATTCCATTATATTGGGAAATAGCTAGAAACTAAGCAACTTTTCTGTTTAGGTACTTGGCTGCTCCACGTTTAGAAGTGCAATTCAATAAGGCACTGAATTAAGTTATTTTGTGATTTATCTGTGTCTGGCTAATTATATTATTATGCTAACTTTATCAGTTTAAATAAGTTATTACTGAAGCAATTAAGTATCATGTAAATTTATCTTCACTTGATTAATTAAAAAGCGACCAACTAATAATTTTTTCTCGAACCTTGCTGATTAAACTTTTCCTGTCTTTTAAATTGTTCAAGAATAGTTGGCAGAGATTGTTACCTAGACGGAAGTCTGCATATAGTTGTAAGTATTGCGAGACCTGTGTAGAAGAGCAGTCAGAAGAATAATAATAAGTTTTACTGGATAAAAGCGATCACAACACTTCATTTGATAGAAGTGATTCACGAGCATATTTACTGCAATGCAGTAGATGTGACTTTGTAACGATGACAGCACCGTTACATTTTGAGCGTTCTGGGCTACAGTTTGAATAATTTATTGAGTGTCTGCCAACTGCTGCCTGTTTATACGTGCCATTGAGCAAAACCTGTTATCAAATTAAGAAATGGGTATTTCAAAACGAGAATTCATGTTCAGTTATGGTTGCACCCTTAGGAATTACATAAGCAACATTACTGCTAATACCTGGTTATTATAGCAGTGTAATCTGGTATAATTCGTTAAATCAAGTTTGCGAGCTTGAAGTAAGCACCAATCCCTACGTATTTAACCAATCGTCGAACAACATAGCAAAACTATCGCCAGTCGCATGCACTGAAGGGTTTCGACCTTCCATGATCATCATCAGAGTACGACGGCAAACTGACTAGCGAGAATCAAACTGCATTGCATATATATTGAAAGCAAAATCAGATATGGGCTCTCACTTCTAATAGTCTCGCATGCATTTTACTTAACAGGAAATGTCGGCCGAACAATTTCTATGCAGTCAATAACACTAATTATTTGCAGCTTTCATCATCATATATATAGACAATACAATTAAACATTAATTGATTGCGCGGGTGTTGGTAACAATTCTTTAAATCAGGTTTGCGAGCTTGAAGTAAACACCAAACGCATTGTATTTAACCAGTCGTCGAACAATAGTAAAACTACCGCCACCGTTACTCATATAAATACCTTCATCTATAAGTTAACTTTTATGCGTACGGAGTTCCTCTGACTTCACTTATTGATGCCAGTTTTTGTGACATGGCTGCTACCGTTCTTCTCGTTGACATTTCAATAGGCAACGTATTTTTCTTCATTTTCGGGAGAAATGTAGGATAATTGGACGGTATAATCTTCTATACGAATATGTAAACCTGCAGTAGTGAAGCTTACTGATATAATATCTTCCACAATGCGACTTAAACGCCAACAATATATATATATATATATATATATATTTATATATATATATATATATATATATATATATACCGAGCCTTTAAAAGTTACAAACAATATGGCTATTGTGTCAGGACCTGATACCATCACTATGGTCACCAGATCGGTACATGGTACCGACACTATGAATTTCAGTGTAAGCTAAATTTACTAAAATTAAGAATTCCAACTATTTCTGAATACCTGTTACTCCAGCAAATCCATACACTGGACGTAGTACAACGGGGGTGCACTCTATTTTTCAATTATTTTAATTCAAAATGTGGAATACTATTTGTGGCAATTACCGCAGGTGACCTGACACGGAATATGCTAAGATGGTGTCATCGACATTTTCACAGAGAAATTTAGTAGCCTATGATAACTGATGCTCTACTGCCATATAACCATGTTGAAAATTCAAATAACTTCTAATAGAAAATAAAATAATAATGGCAATAATATTAATTGTTTATGGAGAATAAAATATGACGGTTGATCTATTTCATATTGAGATACTTATCTAGGTTACATACATAAATGAGGCAACCCAAATCTCTACACTTCATCATTACTGCCAAGAAATAATCAAGGCAAGGCAACATGAACAATGCAGCTAACTTACAGTTTTCACTGTATCGTTACATAAGCACGATTAAAACTCCCAATTGACTCTGCCTAACTACGAAGAGAAAGTTACGAAGATGATGCTACTATAAATCTGCGTCAAGATAGCCATTGATCCCGACTCGATGCTGTATCGTGCAGGGCTTCCAACCATAATTATGATGCGCACGTGGACACAATCCTGGCAGACAGGTGGATCCCATACTACTTAATTTGAATTTAGTTGAATTAAGCTGTTTCTGCTATGTTCGAATCTAAAACTAAACAAGCAATGATTGCGCGTATGGTGATAACAATTCTTTAAATCAAGTTTGCGTTCTTGAAGTGAACACCAATCCCATTGTATTTAACCAGTCGTCGAACAACATAGCAAAACTACCGGCCAAAAGGTTGTGGTCAGATTCATTGATTAAGCCTACGGAGCATCACTGACACGTTTTTGCATCCAGTACAGAGGACCAACAAATAGTAATGCCAATTTAAACATCACTAAATGGTGCTTAATAAATTGTGAGAATCATACAAGATGTATTATTTTAAAGAATCTATAGTATTGTTTATTTTTGGTTGATAATATCGATTTAATTAAAACGACAGCAGTGTTTATTATTCATGTAGCTTTTCCAATTTAATCGTCATGAATAAACATCACAAAATGCCACATAAATATTGAAAATTTTATTTAAAATGGAATGTTTTTGTTTTGAAGAGAACTTCTATCAAAACAACATACAAAAACGAGGCTTCATAGACCTCCAAAAATATGTACACCAGCCCAGGTAAACTTAAAAACAAGACGACATCGGCCACACTGATTTCCTGCGGTTTTCATGGAATCCGTTTATAAAAAAAATTAACGTTGCTGAAAAATCTGGCTCCAAAATATGAACACGTAGAAAGTATGATCACACTGCTAGATGTATGCCGGAAAATCACCTTCAAGCACGTTTTGAAGCCATATCACGCTGCTTTACGAATTAAGCACAGTGAAGAGAATGTTTACCATAATTTGAAGATCATTTCAAACCGATTATATCGTGCTATATCGCGAGTGACTTCATTCGTCGTCACTTAGTAATGGTCTGCTCTACTAATTCTTGCATTAAACTTGTGGTAGTTGAAAAAGAAGTTCACAGCTGAGCAATCTGTGTATGGCTTCTGAAAAACATGACCGAATCAGCGTAAATGATGGAGTTTTCAGCCGATTTAACGGTAAGAACTTATTATCTGATCAACAACACATTTTTGGGCAATATCAGTGTAATGGTTAGAAAAATGGAAGGCTATGCAGTTTTTAACTAGTTTGATGTATTTTGCTACTTATAAGGAATATCTCTGAAAGTTAAAATTGTTGATGTTTTACTCGGGTTGCATTTCTAATGATTCGGACAAATTTGGTATTCAATTAAATGATTAACAATTAGATACTGTTTGTTGCGGAGAACTTATATATGTAATTGTGTATAAGGTGTTGCGCACCTAACAAATTATTTCAAATATGACCCGAAGGATAAACCAAAGACAGCTTGAACGGAAGGTATAATCTCAAGTGCACATTCGTTTTGGGCTTACTGGTGACTGATAAGTGATATATATCAAGGTCAGAGTGTATCGATTTCCTGGAGTAACGGGTGTTCAGAAGTAGTTGTAATTCTCAGTTTTGTTGAACTCACCAAATATATAGTGGTTAAAGGGTGTAATATCGACTCCTACTGTTGAATCGCCAGTATGCACTAAACGAAAGTGCACATGATATTATACAATCCATTCAGGCGGTCTTTGGTTTTTCCTTCTATTCATATTTGAACTAAATTGTTACTAAGTGTACAACACCTAAAGCACATATTTCGAATTCATTTTCTTAATTGGCCAGACTAATGTGTGGCATTCTCAATTAACAAAGCAAAACTCTTCCCTTACCTGGTCATATTAGGTTCTGTACAAACATGAACAATCCTTTTTGAATGAAAAAAATTATGATGCGCTAGTCATTTCTGCAAATTATTGTACACCTTGACGATGCTAGTGTGACTGAGCTAGTGAGAAAGCGGTCGGCAATTCTACCCTCTCAGCAGAGGATAAAATCCTAACCATCATATGAACAGAAGACTTCATCCATCTTCGCTGATCCTTAAGTCATCATCATCATGCACAGCCATAAAAAAGCCAAATGTGACTAATGTTTCACTGTCATATAGCCATATGAAATGTACATTGCAATTCGTATTGTTTATGGACATATGTGAACTTTAAAAGAACACTAGGTCACCCATTCCTAGTTAGGAAGGTTTTTGTTCGAAGTCTTCCTTCTCCTTGATAGTATGCCAACAAAGGCTGATGAGCACTATCTGCCCGGATGCCAATGGCCAAAGTTTCCTTCAGCAGCAGAAACTTGCCCTTCGCGTCTGGCTCGCTTTCTCTCATTCCGTGAAGCACATTTAACTATAAAAGTTACTGCGCAGTTAGACCAAACTCGAGGCTTCACATGAAACGGGATGATGGCGGTGTCTCTTTCGACTCGGCAAGTTTCGTGCTACCATTCCCGGGCTAACTAGCTTGTGCCTGACGGTCATCAGGCCGCAATTTCTATGACTACGGGCCTTAAGTGGCCTAGTTGGTAAACCTGGTTTGATAAGTTATTTTATCACAGACTTTTATATTTTCTTTTGTGTGAGGAACTCAGATACGCATTCGCGTATGTATCGTTTAGAGATCTCATATGTCGCAATTAAATGTCTGCTATCTTATGCCTTGTCATCACCTGACTTCAATTTTGACAAGATTTTAATTAATATTCTAAACATGTATGTTTGAGATACCAAAAATGACAAAAATATCATTGTCTGTTTTCTAATTTTATAATCACCCGTTGGGCCCAAAATCGATATGTCTAAGTTTCTTTTCCGGGCCGTGCTTTCCAAACATTTCGGCAAGCGGTTATTTTACAAAACAGCACAAGAGCAAAAATAAAAAAAATGTAATGAAAATTTCATTGTACATATTTTCTTAATCAATTTTCTTCTAGGATTGTTATTTTATTTATTCTCTCGTGTGTGGGAATAGAATTCTAGTGGTCCAGGCTCGGTTCTAACAGCTTTCGTAATGAATCTTGGCTTCGACTCTATTAATCCTATGACGTCTACCAACTTTTCTGTAGACCTAGAACCCATCAATTCTTTCAAATACTTATGTATCACACTCTCCACATCACTGGACTTCTTACTGCAATCTAACTACGCCACGCCAAAGTTTAGTATACTTCAAGGCATGGCACCCTATCCTGAGACTTATTTTACTCAAAGCCTATGACCCGCCTCTCTTATTCTGCGCTAGTGAATTGTACTACCCACTCACTTTGACGTCTTCCTTTGCTCCCGAGCAGATTGCTACTCACTTTCTGAAACGTGGTTTCCCTCTTGGTGAGATCTATCGAGTGCGCCTCCTACCTTCTAATCTCCCACCATCATAGTTTAGTTATCACATAAGAGTAATCACCTTTGTACACAAGCTCTGTACGAGTCTGCCTTTGTTGAATTTCTCTCAACTCTGTCGCTCACATAGCAGGCTTAATTGTATGTTTTCTATCCAATCCAATCATGCACCCAATTCCGCTATTTTAGTATACGTTTTTACAATACCACTAGCGCTTTTAACACACTACCCGCGTAGCTAAGAGTAATTCCACACGATGAATCTAGGAAGGCGGTCCATCTGCATTTCTTTAATAATTTCCACAAGTGTAATATGGACCGGAAGCGTAACATGTTTCTTTCATACCTGTAATACATCTGGTCGTTATTTGGGAAACAGCTCATAACCCGGTGCAAAGGGTGGTCGAACATCGACCAGGATCCCCTCTGTTCTATTTGCTTACAAAGGCCTGTTATTAATTATTTTAAATTCAAATGGTGCATTCTGGTATTTCCGCTTCAAAGAAGCCTCATTAGATTACGAAAATAATGAGTTTACTGTTTTCTGACTCGTGTGTTCATGGATTGAAGAATAAAAAAAATGATGCGCACATGCTGCAATAAACTGAAGTTCTGAATTCTGCTGAGTATCGAGATTCAGTTATTTCGCGAGAATCTGCTCTAATCGATATTATCCAAATTAAATATACCTTCCTTTTGTTATCTTCGTGGAATAGTGCTATAACCGACAAGCAATACTTTTATCCGTCTTGCACCATTTCTATTGATATCTTTACTGATAAAAATTTGCTAGTCCCTGTTTCATTCACTTTTAGATAAACCAGTCATTTGATTTGTAACATGACCTTTTCACTTGTTGGACTAGATAGCTTTTTTCCAAATAAAATTTAATAATTATTATTGGTTTTTATAAACAAAAATTTAACGTGTTATTTTTTAGCACAAATAAAATTTTATTTCAACTCATTGCAGAATTTTGAATAAAAAGATCTACTTAATAATGCAAAAAATCAATAATTTGTTTATGTACATTATGTGTAATATTGATATGCGCAAGCTTTAAATAGTTATATTTTATATATTTCCACAGCTAAGTTGTACTGAAACTTAAAAGGTTCCTAATTTCTGTTCAAATTTCAATTTATTTTTCAATGTAAAAATGAATGATATGTAAATCTGAAGTGCTGTTCTTGGGACGAGGCACATTGCTCGAAAAATCACCAACAATTATTCACATTTGTCATATTTAGCCATTTTTTAGGTATAAAATGGAAACTCTTTTCTAGAATCCTGTTCAAATGGAAGATTAGCTTCAAGCAATGACACGTGGAACTAAAACTCCAGTTTATCATTAGGTAATGAAAATGCGTAACATATAAGAGATGACATTCGCGTTGTAGCAGGTGCATAAGTGCGCAGTTAACCAAATGCTATACTGTGGTAAAGCGGATAAGTTGATCGAGCCATTTATGTATAATTTTTGCAACTGTTAACCAAACTCTGGATGTGCAAAGCTATCTGAATGATATTTATACTTAAAAACACGTTAGCATGCACTTGGGTTGTAATGCGTTTGAATAGTTTTGGACTGTAATAGAGGCGGATTTGAAGAAGGCGACAGGCATCAGCTATCAAAATATTGGCCTAGCAATCAATTTAAGTAAATGAACATTTTTTGTGCGGGCGGTGATAAAAATTAAGTTTTAATCAAAGTACCGATCTTGGTATAAACACCTGACCCATTTTGTACATTGATTTGTCAGTATAAACTAAGTATTGTATGGTGTTGAAAAAGCCAATTCATCCAGTAAACCGGTTTCGTCCTTCTAGTGAACTCATCACGTACTGTCCAGAATTTGTCGCGGACAAGGCTCGGACCTGAGCGCGTCTCCTTCGGAATCTGTAACCACTTATCCCCCTGCCGCACACTAGACACAATTTTAAGTTATATACTAACTAATGTTTCTTGGTTAGCCTTTGTTTTAGGTAGAGCCTATATTGTATCTCTTTAATCATCCACAATCTATCATTATATAACTAATGAGAATAGACAAAATTGTCTGACTCCGTTCTATAAGGGGCCATTTAAAGTCAATCATATGACTGATAAAAATGCATTTATAGAAGTAAATGGCACAGTAGAGTGTGTAGCAGTGGATCGCTGCATTCCACAGTTTACATGGAAGGAGGAGGAGACAGAGGAACGGTATCCATCGAAATATCTAGAAGCTGAGGCGAGATGTGACTCGAAAATGTGTGAGAAAAAGAAAGAGCCAAATAAATGTGGGAAAGAAGTAAAGATTACAACCAAGACGACTGAGGACAGAGAACAATTCGATATGTAAGCGTAATCTAGTGGAGTACAAGCACAACATGTTGAAACTCGTTCTGGAAGAGTCATCAAGAAACCGAAGAATGAGGACTTCGTAATTTATGATTATATATTTTAAACATAAGGTTTTATGTGGAGGTTAATTAATTTATTGGACATCAATTAACACCTCATAAAAATAAATCAAATTTTATTTTTGGAAATTTGATGTTATCGCTCGTTTTTTTGCTTTTGAAAAATATTGTAATTTTTTTGGAAGTTTCTTTTGTTCATATTGTCGAGGTTTTTGACTTGTCTTGGTAAATGATTATGAGACAGTTTTCTGAGTTATTGAGTTACGTGGTTTACTTTACTGCGGGGTTCCATCTGAATACCGTTTGCTAATAAAGTATTGAAATTTGCATCTATCTGTCGTTCTTAATACACATTATTGGGAAGGATCTCAAATTTGCTTCAGGTAATTGACTTGGATAAGTTTTTTCAAGGTCACTACCGTGTCGTTCTGTCATCTGTGGATATCAGCGTATTTGGGTGAGCACACTTATTGTTATAATATATAAATTGCAAGAAATCCTATCCTAATATTATGGCTGTTTTATTAAATATTGAGGATACAGAGTAATTAGCAAGTGGACTTAAGAAATTTAGTTTAAAAGATAGTTCAGAGGAACTTAAGTGCTCCAAATTAGATGATCTTACTGCATATATGGATTATCCGGGCTTGGCATCTCAGAGACTTCCTTATGGTAGTGACCAAAGAGCCACTCTTTTCCTGAGATATGAGTAATGGTAAAATGAAATTCTGCTGGTGGGGTTATTTGTTAATTCACCCGCCGAGAATAATTAAGCCTATTCGCTCTCCCTAGGGTACTTATCAACGGTTTATGATTAGTTAATATCGTAAACTGATGTCCATCTAGGTAGTGCTCAAAATGCAGCACAGCAGAGTAAACCGCTAGTAACTCCATTCCAAGCGTGTCATATCGCCTCTCGCGATCATGCAGTTTCCGACTATAGAATCCAATTGGCTTGATTATACCATTATACCGCTGATGAAACACTGCCCCTATGGCTAGATCGAAGCATCTGTAGAATAAAAAGATAATTACTACGAAATGATGTCGCCAGGCGTCGTCTTAAAGTCTTCAATGACGACATTTTGGGCGTCAATAAGAATATGCCGTCACATACACTGAGAACTCTTAGACGAAGATCGCCGTTGTTTTAGATATTGAATATGCTATGAAAATTGACAGACCAATTTTGACGCAATTAACAATCGGTATATAAGAATATTGGAAGAATTAGAACGATCTCTTAATCAGCGTTTTTATGAGGATTATCAAACGTGTTTTTTATGAATTTTACTGAAATCGTTATAATAAAATTCATGATTCAATTGCGACAGTAGCATAAGACTTGCTGATCTTGATGTGATTAAGCCACTCCGTTTGATTTAAAGTCTCGAGTTTGGCCGAATATTTGTTGATATTGGTCCAAAGGATGACCGGATATAACTTGATACGGCAATATTGTATTTAGTTTTGGCGATTCGTGGCCATCATGCTGTTAAAGCTTTGAATTATCAGGACACGTGTGATTTCGATATATACTGTTTCCAATATGTTTGACAATTATTGAATCGCGTTTTCTACAACAGAAAAATTTGTCAAATTGTCTGCATGCATGGCTTAAAAAATACTTTCGAATATAGCTGTTTGTCGTGACGGTTCTGTGTCTGTTAAAATAAATGTCTAAATTAAATCTTGTTAAATTGGCTTCGCAAATTTCTTTTTCGTGTTGTAATAATTGCATAAGGCTAATTTTGGGCTCTTGGAACCGTAAAATTTTAGGAATGTTATGCATTTTTAAAAATAATCTGGATCACGAAGAAAAGTTAGCTGTTATAGTAACAGCGGTTCAGAATGCTTAATATTCTCATTTCGTTAGTATATTTTCTGTATGGCTGAGATGATGAATTTGACATCATCTGTAAAACGTATATATATATATATATATATATATATATATATATATATATATATATATATATATATATATATATATATTGAACTAACGTCTGATAGCAGGATGATGTAGTAGTTGTCAATATAAACTCATCATTTTATAGGGTAGCAAACGCAATTCATCTTGCGGGCAGGTTTCGGTCTTTTTCAGAGCTCTTAAAGTACTGTTCAGAACTTGACGCGAATCGTACACGAACCCGAACTGCTTTGCTTCAGAGTCTGTGAATCTAGCCACTGCGTCAATTGTGCAGCATACTCTAAGCATATTTAAGTTATCATCCGACCTGTTTTTTTTAGTTGGCGTATCCTTCAAGTGGAATCAATTTGGAAACTCATATGATCTGAAGTACTTACTATCCACTAATGATATGTCATTAAACAACAGATACCGTGCCCTTAGGGTGAGTTATATCGATTCGATGTCTAATGGCATGGCTTTAATTAGATGTATTACTTCATTACAAACTAAACGTTGCGTCATGCAGTGCAACGGTTTTCTCCTTATTGGAAACTCTAAGTAATGTCCAAAAGTTGTCGCAGACGAGAATTGCATCAGGGCATATATTTTCCAAGATATTCTATCAAAAACAAAGAGTCAGAATCCTCACATCGGATTTTGTTTAAATATAATTACTCCAAGTAGCATATTCTCTGTTGTTTAGGGAAAGATTGGGGATGTCTTGTTAGAAATTTACGTCCTAAGTTATTCAAGATGGGTTCTATTTAAAGACAAGGCTGACCGAAAACGTTAGAAATTGTATGACCTAAGCTTACGTGTAGTATGAAACACAGGTGGCACAATGATTAGATTCGCAATCTCAAATAAATGTGCCCCTGTGCCGGTCCTGTCCGCGGAAATTTCTGGACAATTCTTGAAGCGTTCTCTATAAAGACGAAACCAGTATACTGGATGAATAGCCTAAGCGACCTTTAGCTATATATATATATATATATATATATATATATATATATATATATAATTTATTTATTTATATTATTATGACCCTTTAATATGCATATTTTACATATTTCCTTCACAAATGCATGGGCATTTCTACATTTAAGGACTATATATTTAATGTGATATTACGGTTTCTTGGCAGTCATTTTGTTAAGTTAAGAAAAGCGTTCAGTTTTTGTTCATTCAGCTTAGAACCGCGGACAGATGATTACCGAAGGAATAACCCTGGCGCGTATTAAATCTCAATAAAAGGCGTCTATATTAGTTTTTTTGGATTCACTCTCGTGTGTACCCTTTGTGGTGTTTACTGGTGCTGACATGCCCATATTAACAGCAAAATTTCAAGCAACATGCAGCACATGTACAATTATAGGCCGCCAATGACCAGTCAATCAAAAAATCTCTGTGTTTCATTTGGCCAACGTGTATTTCCGTGGATGGTTGTTGTCGCGGACGTACCCTATTGTGTATTAGGCTAAAACTTCTTGGTGGTGTATGGCACGATATTTGGTTCAGCGAAAGGTACCTTGCTTGATCCAGTCCAAAAGTAAAGTGTAAATACCTTTATTGATAGTGAATATCGTGTCGTGTTTCATTCAAGAGTAGTGGTTTGTTTTAATCAGTTCATCATTGAGTACGCGAAATCGTCTGGAGTTTTCCGAAGATAATGAGCATTAAAAATATCAGATTCTATCAGGACGACTAGACTGACAACGCGGCATCATATAACAACCAAGGTCAACCAATCTTCGCCAGAACTAGACTATTTGATTCGAAGTTAGAAGCAGCCAAGCCCATCTTTAATCAGATGCTCGTGGACAGTATCATTTGATCTAATTCAAGTCCATGGGCATTACCAATACACATGCAAGCCGCATAACGTCTAGGTGATTGGAGATTGTGTGTTGATTATCGTGCTCCTAACAGTGTCACGATTCCTGCTCAGTAACCGATAAACAACTAGAGGGATATCATCGATAAAGTTGCCCCATGTAAACGATTCAGAGTAATCGATTTAGAATCAGAATATCAACAGACACGTCTAGACGAATAGAGCAAAGCTTAGACATCCGTCTTTACTCATTTTGAATTTTTCGATTATCTCCAACTGCTCTTTGATATGTGCAATGCGTTGCAGACATTTCCGAGATTCATGAATGATGTATAAATGCAGCTTCAGTGCACCCTTTGTTGCGTCGATGATGTTATAAAAGCAATACAATTTAACAATAATTTATTGCGCGGGTGGTGGTAAAAATTCTTTAAATCAAGTTTGCGAGCTTGAAGTAAACACCAATCCCATTGTATTTAACCATTCGTCGGACAACATAGAAAAACTACCGCCAGTCGCTATGTTTTTGCTCTGTTGTCCGACGACTGGTTACATACAATGGGATTGGTGTTTACTTCAAGTTCGCAAACTTAATTTAAAGAAATGTTATAAAAGAATGAAAATCTAGAACAATATTTAATAGACATTAAAAAGACACGCGTTCGCATAGATGATGCTGGCCTAATTTTGAACATGTAAAAATGTAACAATAATTGTTTGCGCGGGTGGTGGTAACAATTCTTTAAATCAAGTTTTCGAGCTTGAAGTAAAAATGTGTTTCTTGGCACAGAAACGAGTAACATTCTTAGGGTAACCAATCAGATATAGCGTTATAATAACTCAAAATTTTAAGTTGAGGCCATCAACACGTTCCTTATTCCGACAAAAAATCAATAAATGCATAGCTTTCTTAACAAGTGAAGTTATTTTCTGTCCTTTATCGCTATGATGACGCAAACACAAGCGAGGCTAACGAGGCATTTCCATGGGCTGAAATTACCAAAGTCCAACACGCGTCTGCACCTGAACGCATCCGATCAGCTAATGCGTAAACGAAGTAAAAGTCTGCTTGCGCAACACACTACATTGCATGCTATTCAGTCGAACGTACCATTGAAATCATTGGCCAACGCATCTGACATGGCCCTAGATTCTATACTGGGAATAAAAGTTAAAAGTGAATTGCGCCCGATTGCATTTTATTCTAGAAAATTGAAATCCGCAGATAATAAATATTCGTTAATGGAAAGTGACCTATTGGTATCTTATGACTACTGCCCAAAATTTGAACGATATATCCTGTTTTAGTCTATCGAAGGGAAGATCTACAATGCATCGCTGGTAAAGGCTCTATAGAAATGTTCTCAGAATTATGCGCAAATAGTAATTCGTCAATTGATCCGCCTTAGTGAGTGTAGTTTTACCATCGTTCATGTGAGTAGCAAAGGGAATGTTGTGACAGATTACTTATATCGCATTTAAATAAATTTTATTGCCAAACATAATGCCAAATTGTTGCTATGACACGACACCCAGATATAACAACAGACGGCCAAAGAACTCGCGCAATGGCGACAAAGATCACCAGTCCGATTTACTATTTTAAAGCTAGGTGATGCAGAAGTCATCGCATGTATCACTGAAGGCGTATTGGTCAGAAAACTTTGGCTTCTTATAGACTGGGTGTGTGGTATTTGATAAACACCATATTATGAGTCATCCTGGTATGAGCAGTTTGAAATATTTATATAAGAACGTTTCATTTGGCCGACTGTCATACGTCGTATTACTAAATTGGTCAAAGCTAGACGTCCACACCGACAGTCTAAAATCTATCGACATACGCCTTCCGAATTTGACAGTTTCGAGCTTCCTAGCGCTCGTTTCAGATCTATTCATTTTGGCATCATTGCTCATCACAAAGTGTGAGGTTTCCGGTTCTGTATGACTATAATTGATCGGAATACTATATGGCTTGAAGTAATGCTGCTAACTGGCCAAGATGCAAAGTTTATCACCTATGTGTTCTTGTTACACTGGGTTGCAAGTCTCGATGAACCAGAAGTAGTAGCTACTGATCAAGGTGCCAAATTTATGACTCGCGTTTTTCAAGAGAGATTGTAATTCTTGGGAGTCGATGTGTGAATAACAACAGCGTTCAATCCTAAGAGAAACGATCTTGTGAAACGCGTATATCGCGAGTTAAAGGCGGCGTTAAATGAATCTCACGAACAATTAGATTGGCTTACCGCCATTCCATTGAAACTGCTCGTCCTGCGCCCTGGTTATCGTGAAAGTATAAAAGCATTAGTTGTGAAAGTGATGTTTGGTTATAAATCGCAAAACCCTATAGATCTGATGAGCGGTTTAGCTGTTAGTAATGAGCTACCAGCGGCGGCCGTTACGCAGCAACTACAACGCGTTCTAAGCAGTCGGCGTCCGCAACCTACTAGAGAACACAATCCACAAGTTTACGTTTCAAAAGCGCAACACACTTGTAAACATGCTTATATTCGAACTGATTCAGTTCAGTCTAAATTGGAGCCACAGTGTACCAGGCCTAATCCGACAATTAAGTGAGGTGCAAATGATTATGTGATTAAACTAAACAGGAGAAATTCAATATTCGGACACAAACAACATCAGGAAATGATTATGATTTAGAACAAAATATCATTATCTGACCAACATACAAATAACAATTCAGAGCATCAAGTGCAATGTAGCATGACAGGTAATACTTCAGAGCATACTCAGGAAACGTGAACAAGGTCTCGTCCGTGAACTCGATTTGAAGTTAACTTAAAAGTTGCAAATTTTTGCGGCAGATGATTAGCATGTCCATCCTATAGGCACATTTTCACATTTTTTCTTCCAAAATGCATTTTTATTTCTTCATTTATAGAATTATATTTTTTTTGTAATATTTAAGGTCATTAGTAATCATTTTGTTAAGTTATGAATATTGTTCGTTTTTGGTTCGTCATATAATTTCTCTACTATAATTACTTTGCTTAATCGAACATTGATTGTGCGGGCGGGGATAATTATTTAAATCAAGGTTGACATCTTTGTATAAACACCATTCCTATTATTTACATACATTTACCAGTATAAATTAAGCCTTGTACAATAAATTGCCGTTTCTACATTAAACAACGCTTAGTTTACACTGACAAATGTATGTACATAAGAGAATCGTTGTTAATATAAAGACCACCTCTTTTATTTATATAATCATTTTGCTTGTTTAGTCACTCACACACACGCACGCATTTCCTGAGACTTTTGTACTGTTTTTTGTGAATCATTAGGTCGTCTTTATAAGGTATTAGCCCATTACAAGCAAAAACAAGACTTATAATTCTGCATGCTGATCTCACACACAGAGTTTTTAGGCGTATGGTATTCAGGTAGACGCTCGCTGAAAAATGCTTACTCCCACCTCACGTCTGAATATATTAATTTTATTTCTATAGATATTTAAAATATGGTGAGAATTAAACTAAACCTTGTTAATTGTGTATAATTTAGTAATTGTTAATAATAATCGGTGTTATACCTTTTAGATGCAAATATCTATAAAATACAATATTGTGGGATTGTGTGGATGGCCTCGCACATACAAACTCTCTCTTTCACACACACATATATATATATGTATATATATATGTATATATATGTATACATATATATATATACAGTAAAACGGAGTTAGATTTGCTGCCACTCACATAATAAAATGGAAACCCAGAATATATATAAATAAAAGATTATCAATGGAAGTTTACTAGTTTCGAAATAAATGGCCATTATCTTTTTTCTTATAAGAAATATACTGTGAAATATTCGAAGGCAATTGAGTTTATATATATATATATATATATATATATATATATATATATATATATATATATATGAATTGCATTTTGTGTTCTTGTTTGAGAATAATTGTTACTGGAGTCATTTCCATATGTATAAAAGAAAAAATAAGATGCTCATAAAGAATATAGTTTTTTTTTAAAACAATGTTTTCCTGACGAAATTTGACATTTTGTTTTAAAACCAAATATTTTTTTTGTGCTAAACTGAAAGAATATTATGGTAACAAAGGTGCAAAAATTAAAACAACCGTGGACAAACTATTCTCTTCGGTGAACTTCATCATTGCTGGTTCGTAATATTTATTAAAAGTAATAAATTTAAGCATTTGTTAATGGGCTTCCAAATATTTGCTTTGAATAAAATGGAATGAAAAAAGGACAGCATGTTATTATAAATTTAACTTTATTAGAAGTTAATTTAATTTTCCCCTCTTCTATGGTTTGTTTTCATGGTGAACTTAGTCTTGGTAAAGTGTGGTCCGATGGTGAATAGTTGATATTCCTCTTGATAGCTTCTTTCGTGTTCAACATTTTATAAGTTTGAAGTATTTTTTGTTCTTTGTCAAATCTAAAAGTTAAACCAAAAGTGAAATTACAAATTTAAATTAGTTTATCAAAGATGATGAAATTTTTATTTGAGTTCGAAGAAAAACATATGCATACACACACACACATTGATTATAAATTCCATTCTTCATCAGATTTAGACAAAATTTACCATCGGATAATAAAAATTTGGTCGTAAACTACTATAGCAAAGAGTTGTACGTTCTTTGCAGGATTCAATAAATGCAATGATTTGTGTAATTTCAATGATACAATCAATTATTCTCTGTGGTGACTTTGATTTATTGAGAACATTAATGATCGTGGATTCGAAGGATGACGGTCCGAATTCGCTGTCGTAATATCCACATGAAGTTGAAGCAATGTAACTTGTTGATATTTGCAATGTGCAATTGCGTAATTACGCCTAATATGACAAAACAAAATCATTATTTATATATAAAAAATGTCAATTAACATTCGAAGGTAGATTGCTTCTAAATGTTAAAAGACAAAACAAAGGAAAGTTTTATTAATTCGCCTTAAGTCATTGGATTTACAAGCAACACACACACACACACACACACACACACATATATATATATATATATATTTATTTAATAAAAGGAACAATGGTTTCGCGGGCGGTGATATTAATTACTATTACTAAGGTTGCGTTATTGATATAAACTCCTGACCCAATAAGTACATAAATATATCAGTATAAACTAAAAATTGTATAGTGTAGAGTTCATTTAATATATAAATATACAATTCAATACCGCGTCCCTCAGATATCGTAGTATCTGTTATATAATAACAAATAAGAATTGGTTGGTGGGACCTTTATATCTAAATGTATGCTGTATAGGCTCTACCTAGAGGAAAGAAACATTAGTTTGTATATATCTAAAAATTGACTGTAATATGTGGCAGTGTTCGAGCCCTGACCGCGAAAAATTCCGGATCCGATAAAGACGAAACTAGTTTAATGAATGAATTGCCTTTTCTGAACTGTAAAATTCTAAGCTTATACTGATAAATGTATGTACTTATTGATTTCGGATTATATAAGCAACACATAGTCTTATAATGAAATAAATTCGAGCAGAACGGAATAATATCAGGTAAATTTTCAGCTATTTACAACGGTCCATTTGATATTTCTCTCACGTCTGGATTTTTTACACATAAGCATTTATAAGGTATTTAGATTATAAGGTGTATTTCAAATTTTTGAGAGAAATTATGTTTTTAAGTGCGTCTTATAGTCTGCAATATACGTATTCCCGTATAATTCATTTCGTTCATGGACGACAATTGAAAGTCATTTAAAATATGAGGAAACAACAAATTTTAGTTTTTCTGATTAAAGGTATGTTGAACATGAAATCGTCGACTTCCTTCTGGAGTAAGTCTAAAGAATATAATCTATCGAGTTTATGTATTTTTTATTTAACAAAATTTATCAGGTTGTTAAAAAATAAGGAAGACTGTTGACCATTTTTATAATAATTACTGAAATATGTACAATCACTCTTTTTTGTGTCGACTTTGTAAAGTTATGCTCAGCATTCTTGTACATAAAAAACGTTAATATAAACAAATGACTCACCTCTTAGACAATTTCTCAATTTCTGCTAACTGCTGAGCGTGTTCATAGTAGATCAGGAAATGATTGACCAGCAACGGTACAATGTAGGAGAACAACAGCAGACCGGCAAAAATGCAGACACAAGAAATAAACACCCCTACCAAACTTACTGGCACCTGATTTCCGTAGCCAACCGTTGACATGGTAACCAGTGACCACCAAGCACCATTTGCTACATTTTGAAATTGTTGATCAAAATTAAAGACCAGTGATCCGAAAAAGAACATGGCGGTACCGATGAAGATAAGCAGAGTACCTATATCTGTTAGTGTGTTCCTGATCGTGTACATCAACACTCTTGTGCCTCTGTGCTTCCGAAGCAGCCGAAAAATACGCAGAATAATGAACACTTTCAAAACCTCCATATAGTCTCTGGCGGTGATCCATTTGAATGCGATATCATCTGGACTGCGATTGGCTAGTGGTTTTAGCACAACCGCTTGATTAACAAGCATTTGGAAGTATGTTGGAATACACGAGAGAATTTCAATCAGCGTGTAAAAAGAGAAGAGCCATGCAAGTAAATTCGGGCAGAACACACTCCTGGATATCAAATCTATAGTAACGAGAACCACGCAAATGTTTTCAACGTAGGCAATTGCGGGCTGAGAAATTGAAAGACAGCCATTTAGGTAGATATTTATTTTGTCCTGCCAGAAAGTATTTGATCTAATAAATTGTGGTACTAGACTTGGCTTTAGCATATCACTGGTACAGGAATTGCTTCTTTGCCCAAACGGCACTCGGAGTTCTTCAACTGTAGAAAGTGTGTACGCGGTCACACTGACGAGATACAACGCAAATTGCCATATCAGGTATGCAGCTATTAGAACAGGTTTCACTTTGATCCAGAGTAACGCTCTTTGAACTCGCAATGATTTTATTTTATGCTGCTTAACCAGACAAGCGTAGTTATTATTATTATTATTATTTGGTAAACTTTCAATCTGCTGTATTTTACTACCTTTCGGCAGTATATTAACAATGGAAATATGATTTTCAGTATAGTCATTATCAATGCAAGTATCCATGGGCAATGAATTGGCGTTCTTTTCCGAATGAATTGAGCTTTTATTGGAGTCTGTTGGCGTGGTTATTTGCCTATCCAAACTGATTGTTTGTTTAAAAAACAAAGTATTTGACTGTTAATGTTATAATTGGAGAAAGATTTATATTATTGAAGCTTTACAATATTATAAAACGTGAGTCTACAATATAGGTAAAGAGACTATTTCATATTTCATATTCTTAACTTGTCTGCAATATATTTCATTGTAAATTTATAAAAGCAAAGCATGATAAATTAAACAGAATGTATCACTTTTCCCAAAAATCAACTTTAGGCATGAAATGGCCATTTTAAGTTTCACACGCATCCATTGATAAACAACCCGTTTATATTAGACTAATGTACAAACTAATTGATTCTACCATTTATGTCTCCTGATTTATTTGTTACTTTGCAAAGAACCTAAAAGGTCGCCTGGCTTAGAGTAAAGTTTTTATTTTGAAAATGTTTCCTTTGTTGTCAGTTGTGGGTTTTTTTAATACGTTTGTATTCGATTCTTCAGTTATCGACCTGTACCAGTTACATAGCACGCTGAGTAGATTTTGCATGAGTATACATGATAAGAAGTTGAATTATTGATTACAGGGAACTTGTCCAGCCTGTTAAATACTGTTTGTTACGGAGAACTAATATATATGCAAGTATGTATTAGGTGTTTCGAACCTAGTAAAAAATTAGTCCAGCTGTGACCACAAGGATAAACCAAAGACAGCATGAACGGTAAGTAAAATCTCATGCACATTCGTTTCGTGCTTATTGGCGACTCATCAGTAGGAGCCGGTATTACGCCCTTTAACCACTATATATATGGTCGAATAATGTGGAATAAAAGGACGGTACTATCTCCAACCTGTACATTTTTGGCAGGCGCTCCATTGCATTTAAATCGTCTTTTATTAAGCATCCCGATAGTGACTAACATTTTAACTGGTTGAATAAATAGTTCCTCTTAAAACTGTAAACTAAAATGTATCGCTCTTTTGCTAGGAGTGGCTTCACTGAGTTTGTTTTTGTTTATTCTTAATGTTTGCTTTAATCATTCGTTTTGGATATCTGTTTGCTGTTGAAGCTTTTTTTAGGAGAGCCGGCTCTTGACCTAAAATTTACACCGAACAGATTGTCCTTTTCTCAGTCGAATTTATGGCGTATTAAATTGCTGTTTTGGCTGTCTTGCTCTTGTTGTACCCTAATAGGTATTTGCATCCACTGTCATGTTGGGTGCAACAAATCGATTTTCAGCTTTCGTAAATTAGGACAGAACTGTGATAATTGACATATTCTACAGTCTATGCTTGCATTCAAATATTTCCCTTCTTAAAATTATATCTGCTAGTTTTTGTAGAACTATCATATTCATTCTATCTGTGTCAACATTCATTCATAAACGGAAGGCAATTTGTTAGACAACGAGTATTTTCGATTGCAAAACGTCATTATGTTATACCAACAACGTTGTTATTGATTATGAAAGTGTTGTTGACATTCTTCAGATTTGTATAGCAGTATATAATTAATTAGGGTTTGCAGGATGGATGTGGCCACGTAGAACATGATAGCATCAGCTTGTAGACATCCTAATGGATTTTATATGGCCATTTCATCGACTTACGTACATTATTCAACATTTAACATCAAATGAAAATCTTTGGTGATCTGATTGAGGAAAACTTCAAACAACTTGCAAATATAGTGTATGGAAGGTGGTTATTATCTATGAATTTACCTAGGAAAGCGACATAATTGTAAACTAGTAGATTGTTAACAGAGTTTAACACTTAAATGTATTATCTTATTACTCTGGACACTGTTTTGTTTGACTTTTTCTACGAAATCGACGTATTCGCGGTGAAAATTGTTTGAAATTATAAATTATATTGACCGAAGGATTCCTTTCAGTTCGCCTTGCAGTTTTTGCGAATGAGTGTTGACCATACACATAAATAGTTTTGGTAGTTGCAGGTGTTTGACCATTCTATTTTAGTGTACTTTCGACTGGCCGTACATTCTGGATACGTTCGTGCTAATTGAATTTAATTGTTGAAGGCTAATGTGATATTATCGTTTTACTTAGCATCTCTAATGGTACGCCATATTGAATCCTGAATTGTCTCTGGTTTGTCTTTCCTACCTGACATGGTTGGAATAATTTATCCTCGCCTAGAAAATTGTTCCTTTGGTTAGTGTAACCAATCGTGTCCATAAGAACAGTACCTCAACATTGACTTTGCATCACTAATTGAAATTTATTCTTCGTCATTAATGTTTCGATCCATAATACGTGCTTTCTAATTATAACTTTCTCTTTTGAATTTTATTTTAAAATACTCATAGTCGATACGTTTTCCAGCTTTTAATAGAGAACGGAAGTTCAGTTCTTGCAAAATTCTTGATTTAAAATGGTCATATGTAACCTCTGTTGTTCAAATTTTTTTAATCTTTAAATTGGAGCTTAATTTCAGGTCTAATCGATAAGACTTCTTTCCGTTTCTCTGATAGAATTATACTTATACAGTTAAAAAATAAGAGGATCAATATTCTCTATAACTGTGTTTGAGATTTTTTTCTATATAAAATAAATATATTTCAAAACAATACAATTAAACAATAATTGATTGCACGGGATTGTGGTAACAATGCTTTAAATCAAGTTTGCGAGCTTGAAGTAAACACCAATCCCATTGTATTTAACCAGTCGTCGAACAACATAACAAAACTACCGTCAGTCGCAACGCACTGACGCGTTTCGACCTTCCATGATCATCATCAGAGTACGACATTTCCAGTCACGTACAATGCACGACTACTAGATGTGAGAGTCGCATATCCAATTTTGGTTTCCATATATATGCAATGCGGTTTGATCCTCGCTAGTCAGTTTGCCGTCGTACTCTGATGATGATCATGAAACGTCGAACGACGTCAGTGCGTTGCGACTGACGGTAGTTTTGTTATGTTGTTCGACAACTGGTTAAATACAATGAGATTGGTGTTTACTTCAAGCTCGCAAACTTGATTTAAAGAATCATTTTTAAAGTTTGTTTTCTCTGACGACAGCATTCACAACCAAACAATTTATATCACTTCTGAACACCACGAGTTTGAATTGATAGGGCACACGGATGCAAGTATCCGACATTAAAATATGTTTACCAACATTATCAATTAGCAGATTTCAGGGCTGGATTATATTCACTGTTAACTGTATTAACATTATTTTATTTATACATTTAAACAAGTATTGCCTGAGTGATGATAATAATTCTTTAAATAAAGTTTGCGAGCTTGATTAAACACCTAATCAATCATAATTTGCCTCACCAGTTGGGCAGCATAGCAAAACTATCACCAGTCACAAATCCTGAAGCGTTTGGACCATCCATGATCATCACCAGAGCACGACAGATAACTGACTCATGTGAAAAAAACCGTAACTCGCATATAAGAAATCAAAATGAGATATGTCGCTCTCAATTGTAGTAATTCCGCACTCCTTGTACTTGAGACAAAATGTCACCTGTACATTTTCAATGAAGTCATGGCTATTCTTGCAGCTTTCGTGTTTATATAAAGTTTGCAAACTTATTTTAACTAATTGTTATCACCACCCGTGCAATATATAATTGATTGTTTGTAGAAATTATATACGTGTGATTAAAGCATCAACCCGTTTATGTTGGTGACTGCGTAGAAATTACAAATTCGACATTTTCCAGCCAAGTACAAGGTATGTGATACTACTAGATGTGAGAGCCGCACATTACATTTTGCTTTACTTATGTGTCAATTACGGTATCTTACTCATAAATAAGTTTTCTGTCACGCTCTGATGATGAGCATAGATAGTCGAAACGCGCAAGTACGTGGGACTGACGGTAGTTTTGCTATGTTGTGCGAATTGTTTAACATAATGGTATTGGTATTTATCTCAAGATTGTAAACTTGGTTTAAACGACCGTTATCACCACTATTGCAATCAATAGTTTTCTATTTATAAATCTTATATGCGCGTGGCATAAGCTGCAAACAGGTTCATTTTCGTGACTGCTTGGAAATCGTGCAGCCGACATTTCCAGTCAAATACCAGGTATGTGAGATTTCTAGTAGTGATGGCCGTATTACATTGGCTTGAGGTTTGTTTCTCATGATTCAATTTGCTGTCGTTCATTGAATGTGGCTATAGAAGGTCTAAACGCATCAGTATGTGTGACTGATGGAAGGTTTTCTATATTTTTTTCCTGGTTAGATACAATGAGATGGGTATTTATCTGAAGCTCGAAAACTTGATTTTTCAAGTTGCCCAGACCAAAGCTAAACAGCATAACGAAAACGCAACTTTAAAAAATCACTCTCCTAACCATATATGAATTTTACTGAAATGTAGAAATTCCTCTCGCGAAATGGCAATAACATATAATGACATTTTAAATCATGTATAATTTTGAGATAAATGATTTTTTAAAGCGAACAAAGTCAGGCACACGGACGAATACGCATATATATATATATATATATTGTTTGGGCAAATAAATAATGTGTGTCTGCGTATGTGTCTGTGCCTGTGCCTGTTTGCATGTATAGGTTTTTCTCGCCACTTATTGCCTAATGCCATAGTGGACAATGAATCAAAACTGCAAGATGCTGGGAGAATCATTCAATCACTGGGTTGCCAGCTTGCAAGACTGAACGACAGCGAATACATTGCTCTTTAAACGAAGGCAGAAACCTTAATGAAAATAACAACTGACGAAGAAACTAAGGAACTCACAATGGACCTGAACAAATTCCCTACACAATCGAAATTTCCTACACATCATGATGCATTTATTCACAAGTATTCAAAAGCATTCTCGTCAAAACATCAGATAAGATTATTCTTCTTATGAGCAAAATTCTGTATAATTTAGAAAAAAACTAGCGAACGCGACATTATTAACATTCAGACTGGAACAAAAAATGGTTATTTGACACTGTCCATACGTAGAAAATCCAATTTCACCAGACATTGCATTAATTACAATAGCAGTGTGTCAAAATCCCACAAAAGATAATTACTAAACAACCTAGCAAACAGAATCAGGAAGATCTGCTCTGAACACAAGATCGAAACAGAGCTGGGCTACTTGAGAAAAACTATGCTAATGAACAACTTCCAAGAGCAGTTTATTGATGTCGACATCTGACCATGTCAGATTCGCATTAGAGAGTGGTTCGTCAAGCCGGTTATCCTAAACTTACCATCCGAGGCGACGTATCGGTCTCAATTATTGCACGGCGGCTAAATAGAATAACTAATGAGAATTTTCCATGTGTTAAAGTTAATATCACACACAGAGAATCATGAGGTACTATGCCAAGGATCACTTGCCAATTCTCTCCAAATCATTCATAGTCTACAAATTTTCAAGTATGTGCAGTAGCACATATATTAGACATACGAGGCAGTTATTGATCAACAGAATCCAGCAACATATACTGCAGAAATTGATAATAAAATGACTGGCACCGTCAGGAAATTGAGCCAATTTTAATCATATAATGGAAACGGGGCACCCAGTCAATTTGGCCAATGTCTCAACTCTACATAAAGCAAAGTCATAAAAATTATTATATATATTTATATGTATATATATGAAGCCCTTTATATAAAACAGCAAACACCTGGACTAAATACCAAAAGTTTGATCAACATGATATTCTAATCGACTGGCCACAGATCACCAAACCAAACAAAAGTTTACTAGCATCTAGGCAAGACCAAAAACCCCCTCAACCAGATTCAACGAACAATCGATCGGATTGGCAACAAAATGAAGAAGAAGAAAATCTGCACATACGCAGACAGAAATTTCAAAACCATATGAGCATTCAACACGGCAATCCGCACACCCTGCTCTGTTACCAAGTGTACAGAACAAATTTGAGGAACAAGGCGAAACGGAAGACACCAATCGGGAAAATAAAATTCTTACGCGTAACAGCCAACGATGTGAAAAGTTGATTAACTCTCAATCAATCAATAAATGAATGACCAGATCTCAGACATCACTTTTCACAGCAGCGAGAAAAACCTTTACATGCAAACAGACACAGGCACAGACACATACGCATAAACACATACTTATTAGCCCAAACAATATATAGAAGTAAAACCGATTCAGATTTGTTGCCACATGCATAATCAAGTGAAAACCCAGGATGTATATAAATGAAAAATTGTAAAGTGAAGTTTAGTATTCTCGAAATAAATGACCATTATCATTTTTGCAATCAATGGTTTTTGTCTTCCTAATAATTTATATATATATATATATATATATATATATATATAATGAAGGCATAAGTTTCTAAATTATTAAAACACGCTAAAAAAAGAAACTCTATTAAAATCGTTTTCGCTCTTAACCGAAAGTTGAGCAAGCGCCAGCTATTCTAGGCCAGGTGATGAGACCGCTCATCTAGAACCAAAAGTGACAAATGTAATCTGGTATCACCTGGTTGAAATAAATTTCACTAGATTACAATTGATTTCAGCCAAGTTACAATCAACTGTAAATATTATGTGATGAACAGTTTTTGCGATACAAAAAATATATTTTTAGAAATTATTATGGATAACAATAAATATCGCATTTTTTACCAATTATTTTAGGGTGAGATATGATTTCAGAAAACTAACGGTGTTTTTCAATATGAATAAATCATTGCGTTTCATATGCATAAGTATCTTAATTTTTTAATTTTAAAATACCGATTGTATAATACTTTATTTCGTTATCGAATAAGGAACAATTCGGTTTATGTATTGAAGTCGAACTCATCTCTGAAACGATAAAATAATGGACCTGTTACATATAAATTGTAAAAAATATTTATTTTGTTAATCATCTAGGCACTCTGATTACTATATATGAATTGTAATATTTTAATTTACTTGTTTATATTATGCAAGCTAGCTAATGAAGGCGCGAAATTATTTTGCATACTTTCGTAAAAATGTATTGGTTGTCGAACACCTGAATCTTTTTTTAAAACTAGAATCAAAGTTATGCTAATCAGGCTTGATAAATTTATTCCAACACCTATTCTATATTCTAAATAGCTAGTGGCACAACATAGCAGATACTCTGTAGGTTATATGTGCTGACGCATTTCTATCTATCATTGTCATAATTTTGCGCGATTAGAATTCTGAAACCGCATTTATATAATTAGTATTATCGCTTGTGCAACCAATAAATTCTTGACGGAATTGTAGTTCTCTTTCTCAAAATATGCCTGAATTCATATATCGTTAAACGTTTTAACTATAATTTTTGTTTAATTTTTTGTAAATTCAAATAAGTTTGTGCATGTAATATCGACATGAAAATGTGATTGTCTTGGGATGAGCTAAAACAAAATAAGAAAAATATACAACTCACAATTCACATGGATCCCATTCCGTTATGTCGCTTCCACCTGAACGTATTAACGTTGTAATAGGCAATTGGGTAATGATCGACCAAACAGCGCTCCGGAATTTTTGCCATTTCTCGTATCTAATATAAAAAAGAACTACTTTTATATCAAATACAAGACATAGTTTTGTAGAAGATTTTTCATAGCAATCAAAACTAAATAAAAAATTCGTTTAGTTAAATGTAATGTAATAGCAAGTTAAAAGTAATTATGTTTGTCATCTAGATGGTAAGACTGATTTCAAAATAAACTTGAGAATATTATGAACATAATTATTTAATTTTATATAATTTTACACATTACTAAAAATAATCTTTTAAAATTTATATTTGCGGTTAGGGTAATAATATGGGCTTAAAATATAGATTAACTAATATCAAATGTATCAGAACAAAGTTAAATTAATCTCTTATTGGCATTTATTAACCTACTGTCAATGAAGTTTGAGTATAAAATTACTAATCATCTATATACCGATAAAGAAATTGTAAATCCTTGCGTGAAAATGTTTTCTATAATATTTTTTTTAAAATCTGGACCTTCGTAAATATTACATTTTCTGATCTCTTAATTGAATATAAACTGGTGAATTGTTTGTGTGTGCTTGTGTACCTCAGCGTGTTCGCTTTTCTCCTCTTATTTGTTGTAGTATAATGTATGTATTAAAAAAAATAAATACCCATTTCTTTCTAAAATTTACTAAATTAAATTCTAGATACTACAGTACAGTTGGGTAATTGCGAAAGAAAACTGCTTTTTTGAATTGTGGATTTGACCGCATTTTTCTTGTGCGCGACAATTGATAGCACTCGTAGGTCGGTAAAATCTTGAACTTCCTTCATATTCAGATGATGTAATTTTTGGCCTCAATTGATGGGTTCTCACTTGTCCCTTCTTCTTTAAGCCTTCAATTAGCTGAAGAAGGGACAAGTGAGAACCCATCAATTGAGGCCAAAAATTACATCATCTGAATATGAAGGAAGTTCAAGATTTTACCGACCTATGAGTGCTATCAATTGTCCCACAAGAAAAATGCGGTCAAATCCACAACAAGAAGGACAGCACTGAGAAAATAAATACATCTTTTTTGAATTGTGTTGTTTATGTCTGTTTTATAATAAATAAATTCCTAATATTCAATTTAGTTATCAATTTAAATGTTAATTTATCGAGAGCTTGAAGTCCGCACCACGCACTTATATCGTTTAGATTTCGATTTGGAAGTCATATTGCGACAGTCTTACAAACAGTAAATACTAAAGCAGCTGCCAGCGACAGTCTGACTTATTACCATTCAGAGGTTGAAACAGTTCGTAGAATATCATTTCTGGTCACATAATGGATAAATGTCTTGCGTTTGAGATTGAGATATCAATTTTTTTTTAAATGTAGAGAGTTTCAATTTCATGCAATAAATCGCCTGCTAAACATAAATATAAAGAATAAACTGCCTGTAATCAAACAGTCCAAAACGGAATATTTATAGAAATAACTAAACAGCTTTTTGCTAAATGATGAAATGTACATCTTGAATGTGAGATTAAGACTTTTATTGTTTAATATGAAGCAAAAATGCGTTTTTTGGCGCCACAATATGCTTACAAAACATTTATATAAATGATAGTTACTTGGATTAATTTTGCGCTCTTAATGAAAACACCAGTCGCATTAAATAAATACATTTGTCAGAATAAATTATGCATTGTGTAATGGAAAAAAATTAATTCATCCAGTTGATTGGATTCGTTCTTAATGGGAACTGTTCACGAAATGTCTGAGAGCTAAAGAAATGCCATATAGGCTTCATCTAAAGGTACGGCTAATCAAGAAAAATTAGTTACATAAATAGAAAATATGTAGCTTAAGGAAAGGTGGCTCAGTGGTTGGTGCAATCAATTCAAAAAGCAGACGTGTCCAGGTTCGAGCCCTATCCGCAGCAAATTCTGGACAGTTCGTGAAATTTTCGCACTAAGAACGAAATAGGTCTACTGGATAAATTGACTTTTCTACAATATACTATGTTCAGCTTATACTGTAAAGTGTATGCATATAGTGGAACTGGTGTTTATATCAAGATCGCAATCCTGATTTCAATAATTTTTATCACCACCCACGCAACCAATATTTGTTTAATTTATTTATTTTTTCCTTTTGTTCATATCTCCAGTACAAACAACTAATAAGATTGAGCACACACGCTACTGAATAATTTTTAATTTATTTTTAACTTCATATAGTTTTAATGTGCATTGAAACAAGAGCTATCCTTCAAGCATTGTCGTTAAATGTGATAAAATTTTGAAGCTCAGATTTAAATTAACAAGGGAAATTGAACCCGACGTTTTTTACGGGCATCTTAAAAACCCTTTCAATTTCGCGTCCTATTGCCACGAAATTTAAAAATGTATTCTAGCCTCATAACAGAGATGACCTTCTAAAGTTAGCAAATACTAGATCAGAAAAGTGTGCAAATAATAAAGTCACATCCTACGAGAGTTGGAAGTTCTATCGCTTGTTTTGAAAAGACTTTGTCTTTGTAAAAATAAATTTTTCACATTTTTGTCATAATGTGGTCTTTACCACAATACAAGCAACTTTTAAAAATTTGAAGCATTTATGTCAAAAAAACTTCCGATCCGAACATGTTTTGAATTATATAAAAAATAGTTACAGTTTGTGACGGATAACTTATATATATTTAATTGTGTTTTAGGTGTTGCGCACCTAGTAACAAATTAGTTCGAATATGACTCAAAGGATAAATCAAAGACAGCATGAACGAAAAGTATCATCATCATCATCATGTTCAGCCACACAAAAGTCAAGTGACTAATGTTTCACTGCCATATAACCATAGGGAGTGAAAAAAAGTATGTAAGTGAATTTAGACAAATTATTATTGAGATTTACGAGAGAGAGAGGGGGGTAGAGAGAGAAGGAATACCTTGCTACTATGAGTAAATTTATCAGGATAACTCACAGAAATGAGGCAAACTAAACCTCTCCACAACACCATTATGGCCAAGTTAGCATTCAGGCAAGGCGACATCAGCAATACAGCTTCCTTGCGGATTTCACTGTATCACGTCATAAACAAACCAAACCTCGCAGCTGACTTTGCCCTACTAAGAAAAGAAAGTTACGAAGATGATTCTACTAGACATCTGACAAAAGATCGCCACTGAGCTCGATTCGATGCCATATCGCTAAGTGTTTCTAACCAAGAACTGTGATGCGCACGAGGACCCCATCCCGGCAGACGAGTGGGTCCTATACTACCCAATTTGGATGTAAGTGACTTTAATTGTTTCTGCCATGTCAAAATCTGCCCACCTTGTTTCTTACGCCAATTTGGTGCTGGATGAGAGAACAGAGCTCTATTGGGTAATCGAAATGAGGTCATACGCAAAACGTGACCGAGCAAACGATGTTTATGGAGCCTTATTTGTTTTTCTAACGACGAGCACTTATTGTCAGATCCGAAAATACGTCTACGGATGTCAACGTTAGTTATTCGCTGTTGGTAACCAACATGTGCTATACTTCTCAAACAACGATGATTGAATGCCTGTAAGCGTCTCAAATCATCAACTCTAAGAGGCCAAGTTTCACTAGCGTATAGTAAGACTGCGCGTACAGATGCATTGTAAACACGACCTTTAAGGCAAAGTGAAATATTCGTGTTTCTCCATAAATGACGAAGGTTCGACAAAGCTGCTCTAGATTTCGCGATCCGTATTCTCATCTCGTCGGACATATTGCCTACGTTATTGATAGAGCTCCCAAGATATGTAAACCTGTCGACTATGTCAAGATCTTCATTCTGCAGTCGCAACATTGGAGTGAGTGGTGGGTGATCCTGTAAAAGTATCTTACATTTAGAGGGTGCGAATTTCATACCGAAAGACGGAACAACGTTTGCTAATCTATTTAAGGTGGTCTGGGCAGCATGCTGATTGTCGTACGATATCGTCCGCATAGTCAAGATCGACTAGTTTATCTCCCGGGAGAACTTCAACTCCAACGTCCTGAATGTGTGAGAGAGTGTTGTTCATAATAGCATCGATTACAAAATTAAACAAAAGTGGGGAAAGTGGACAACCTTGACGAACACCACTGCTGGTTGTAAAGTTATGCGTTAATTCGTTGTAGACCTTAACGCGACCAGAAGTATTTGTGTAGAGAGCTCGTATAATATTAACAAAGTTTGTGGGCACACCGCTTTTCGACAAGATATGGAATAAAATTTTGCGATACACCGAATCAAATGCACCCTTGAAGTCTAGAAAGACGGCTATTGTGGGACGGTGAAACTATTGTGGCACGGTATATAATCTTATATATCTCATATATCTCATATATATAATCTCATGCAACTTCGTTTCGTGCTTACTGGCGACTCATCAGTAGGAGCCTGTATTACGCTCTTTAACCACTATATATTTTGGTGAGAAATGTGGGAAAATAGGACGGTGCATTGAAATTGCTAGAGTAACAGGTTTTCCTAAATAGTTTTATTTCAAAGGTTTTGTGAAAATAAGCATAAATTGAAATCCATTATGTTGGTATCATGTACCGACTCGGTAGCCATAGTGTTGGTACCATGTACCTTTTCGGCAACCGTAGTGTTGGTATCAGGTACTACACAATAGCCATAGTGTTTTACCCTTTACAGGCTTGGTATATATATTATATATATATAGGGAGTTGGATTTGAAATCAAATTGTCGATTAATTTATATGAATTTGGCTTCACTAATGCAGGCTTGCACATTCGTATAGGATATTGTACCGTCCTAATCTCCCAAATTTCTCACCCAAATAAATAGTGGTTAAAGGGCGTAATACCGGCTCCTACGGATGAGTCACCAGTAAACACAAAGCGAATGAACACGAGATTATACGTTCCGTTCATGTTGTCTTTGGTGTTTCCTTTTGGACACATTTGAACGAATTTGTTTCTAGATGTGCAACACCTAATTCACAATCGCATATATATTAGTTCTCCGCCACAAAAAAAGTATTTAACTAATCTCGTGCAATGTTTGTAATTATTTGATCAATGAAGAAATTGACCTTATTACAAAGTGAAGTTACCGTTTATAGACAAAAGTTTTGCATTCATGGTAAAGAAGATAACATACCAATGGAAGTAGAGATTGAATCTTAATTCAATCAGATGTCAAGTTTACAAAACAGAATAATTATGATATCCAACGATGGTTTCAAGTTAAGCTTGTTGACTTTTGCCACTAATATCCAAATTTATCACAGTCAATGAAATCGCGGTTGAGTAAAACGCATGTGGCTGCGTTACGAGGTGTGGCTAAGGATTGTGATCGTATTATTAATCTTCCACCGGACAAATTGTCTGGATTGGTTGGTATGGATCGTGATGATGGCGTTTCTAATTCTGTTCAAAGTTTTGAGGGTAACGCAATGGAGAAAACTAGAGAAGTTATTTAGACAGAGGTTTTCTACTTTCTAGAAGACGAACGGACAACTCTTGCTGAACGCATACCAAATACGCACAAACATGGAATTCCGCTGAGAACAATTAATAAGTACGCCACGCATGAATTGTCGAAATCGTTGACTAATCTACAAAAGACTGTTATGATAACCTATCGGCATACAGTTTGAAAGATTCATGTGAATTTGTTGCAAAAGTAGTCAAATTGAACGTTCAAAACATTGGATTTGTTAAATACTGTTTGTTGCGAAGAACTAATATATATGCAAGTATGTATTAGGTGTAGCGAACCTAGAAACAAATTAGTTCAGTTGTGACCAGAAGGATAAACCAAAGGCAGCATGAACGGAAAGTATAATCTCATGCACATTCGTTTCGTGCTTTTTGGCGACTCATCAGTAGGAGCCGGTATTACGCCCTTTAACCACTATATATTTGGTAGAAGAATGTGGAATAATAGGACGGTACAATCTCCTAGACGAATGTGTAAACCTGTAATAGTGAAGCTAACATACTCTAAAGTCAACGACAATGCGACTTCAATGCTAACTCACACAATATAATATATATACCGCGTCTGTAAAGGATACTAACACTATGGCTATTGTGTTAGTAACTGATACCTGTTTTGAAATCGATGAATACCGGATACTAACACTATGGTTTCCGAGTCGGTACATGATACCAACCTGATGGATATAAATTTATGCTAAAGTTCACCCAAATTGAGAATTACAACAATTTCCGATCACCTGTTACTCTAGTTAAACCATACACTCTGGCCTTCATCGATATCAGTTATCACATTTCGTGGTAAGCATGACATCATTCAATTCAATATATTACAGTTAAATACTGTTTGTTGCGAAGAACTAATATATATGCAAGTATGTATTAGGTTTTGCGAACCTAGTAGCAAATTAGTTCAGTTGTGACCAGAAGGATAAACCAAAGGCAGCAGTGAACCGATAGTGTTAGTACCATGTACCTGTTTCGGCTACGGAACTAATCGTTGGTATCCGGTTACTAACACAATAGCCATTTTGTTAGTATCCTTTACAGACTCGGTATATATATTATATAGTGTGAGTTAGCATTGAAGTCGCATTGTAGTTGACTTTAGATTATGTTAGCTTCACTATTACAGGTTTACACATTCGTCTAGGAGATTGTACCGTCCTATTATTCCATATTCTTCTACCGAATATATAGTGGTTAAAGGGCGTAATACCGGCTCCTACTGATGAGTCGCCAGTAAGCTGCCTTTGGTTTATCCTTCTGGTAACAACTGAACTAATTTGTTACTAGGTTCGCAAAACCTAATACATAATTGGATTTGTTAGTTTGACGTTAGAAAGTTATTTAATATTGTTCCTGTAAAGGAAATCCTTGAGTTTGGATGTTGTAATGTTCGGAATTATTTTTAAAAGTGTTAAACTGAGTTAATTGCAACTGAGGTGATTCTATTTCTGCTGTTTTTAGGTATTCAATTCATTTTAATGTTCACTTATTAAAATCAGTAAGATGTTCTAGTAATGGATTGCCCTCTGCCCCTAGCATGGCCGTTATGTTTACGTGCATGTTGGGAAGAACTAACTTTGATTTATTAATAAAAGTGTGACTATGCCACCGTTACGTTGATGATAAATTTGTGGTCTGTGATGGCCGTGTGCATGCCGGGAAACTGCTTAATAAAGTAAATGATTGACATCAGAATATTAGATTTACCATTGAAAATGAGGAGGATGGTACCATAGATTTTCTTGATGTGTTGCTGGAACGTAGACCTGATGGCACGTGGCACAGATCAGTTTTCCATACGAAGACATGGACCGTGCAATATTTGCATTTGAGCAGCAACTGCCCATTCAAATGATAAAGACTTATTTAAGAAAATTTGTACATTTTTTCACCAGACTGTTTGCAAACTGAGTTGGATGGTATGAGTAATACACTGACAATTTTCAGTTACTCACCTCATTTTATAGGTAAGCATAAATCTAATTACATAATAAAATCCACTGTGAATGTTTGTACTGTTGATAAAATACTCTGTATATTCACTTGCAATACAAATGTGACAATGCAGTAAAGCGCATAATTGATAGGTTGCGTGCTGCCTTGAGGTCTACATGGTTTTCAGTTGATTTAATTCTGATGATATCCTCCATCAAAATTCCTCTACCTAGTGTGTTAACAAAATATCACTGCAACCTGTAATTATTATTATTATTACCTATAATTGGAATTGCTCCTGTGGACAATCATTTGTAGGCAGATGCAGAAGATGATCAAATTCACCCTTGTCTAAGCACATAACAACTTAGGTGATGTAGGCTAGAATGGTGTTGCACATGCATACATATCTCAAATTGTCATGTCCTATCAAAATTGTTATATGCTGACAAAGCGGTTTAACTTTTAATAAAAGCTATCTTGGTTGGTATACTTCCATATTTGCAAGCCATTTCAATAAATCGACGTTATTCAGAACTGTTATTTAAATCAAGTTTGCGAGTTTGAAATAAACACCAATCCCATTGTATTTAACCAGTCGTCGAACAACATAACAAAACTACCGCCAGCCGCAACGCACTGACGCGTTTCGACCTTCCATGATCATCATCAGAGTACGACGGCAAACTGACTATCGAGGATCAAACCGCATTGTTGTTCAGAACTGAGCTATCAAACGCAAATTGATCGTGCACTGCCATTACTTAGTTACGTTTCCTTTTTTCAACATTTCTATATAGTAAAGGTCTTTCAAGCATATATATATATATATATATATATATATATATATATATATATATATATATATATATATATATATATATGAAGCCTAACTAACTAAACCGCCACAATTATTTGTTTATAGAAATATAATTTCCACTCGATGTCATATGTAGGAATATTTCTTGCATGTGTGATGTAGACTAGTTTTTAATATTGAAAAAGAATTAAATTAGTCTATAGCACAAAATTGTAATAAAAACGAATGCAAGAAAGAAGCACCCAGATATCTAAAAGTCGAACATTATTTATTAAAATGCAATAGCTGATCGGTGCACTGTTTATGTACTTGTGCAACATATGACATTTCGACTTCATTGATTTGTAAGTAAAACAGGTTTTGCTATATTTTCACAAGAAAACGCTTTCTAACCGGTGATTAAACTATCGGTCATTTTTTATAGCAATGCGATAGGTGCTCAGTACACTATGTAGGCACATTTCCTGCATTCAATATGGAGACATTAATTGGTCAATGTGGAGAATTTTTGTCATATATATATATATATATATATATATATATATATGAAACCTAAGATAGTTTTAATTAAACATCCATCATTACTTCTTTTTGGAAATATAATTGATGCTCTGTGCAACATAAAAACACTTTTTGCGTGAGTGACAGAGATATTAGTTGCTTAATATGTAGAAAAGCTTTCGAGCAATTCCGTGAAGAATTACAGTGACGTAATTATCTAGCTGATTTAGGTATACTTGTGGCATGACATTTATGTTATTGTCTTCGAAATCTGCATATTCCTGATTTTGGTAACTTACCAGTTTTAATATTTTCTTAGGCTTCCTAAATGTTAAACATCAAGCGACAAATAATATATTTAACTGCAAGCAGTGTGGTGTGTCTAAATTCGTCTTTTATTTTAAGCCTCAGTCACCTGAAATGGTGCTTATATAATATCCTATATATCGCAGGCGTCAATTTGCCTAATAAATCACGAAATTTATCAAATTAATTCATGACACCGAAAGAAACATCCAAATCACACATAAGAAAATGATCACAAAGTGTTTATTTCTCTATTTATAATCACAATCATGTATATTAAAATACGTAAATATATTTCATTGTTCGCGTGTTTGCATTTGTCCTTCTATCAGTGTGCGCCTGTTAGGTTTTTAGCAGTCATAAGAAATTTTAGCTTTGCATGCATCAATTGCCATGGTTTTGTTACATTGTTTTTGTTAAAAATGCTTGATTACAGAATCTTAATGATCGTAAATTGTTTTCTCATGAATGACTATCGATTTAAAATAGTTCCTCCTCAGTGTATCATACGACGAAAATAAAACACCATAATGCACACACTTGTGTATTACTAGAGCCTTTTAAAGTTAATTTGCACGTTAACCTAATTGCACATAAAAACTTTGAAATAATTAAAACGAATTTGTAGATTATTTTACAATTTTGCAAACTGGTTGGCGATTATAAGCATTTTAAGTTGTGCAATTTAAATCAAGGTGTATGTTGAGTACGCCTACTGGACGCATTTAGACGTCAAAATCACTCCTAGTTCACATTACATTTGCCTGAAATTCATTCAATCTTTCAACTACGGTTTTCCCACAGAGAAAATCGTGCCCGATTTCCAGGTTTTCCAGGTAGACCCAGACTACGGACAATCAAATTATTAACCAATCAATGACTGCGCGAGTGATAGTAAAAATTGTTTAAATCAAGTTTGCAAACTTGAAGTAAACGCCAACCCCATTTTATTTAACCCGTCGTCGAGCAACATATCGAAACTACCGCCAGTCACATGTAATGACGCATTTCAACCTTCCCTGATCATTATCAGAGTACGACGGCAAACTGACTAGCAAGGATCAAACCTTGCTCCATATATACGGAAAGCAAAATTAGATTGGTTAATTGTATTACCTATCTTATATATGTGGCAAAAGCTGCACAAATTTAATGTTTGTGACTGCATAGAAAGTGTACAGCCACCATTTCCAGTCGTGTCCAATGTATGCGAGACTACTAGAGTTGAAAGCCGCATATCTAAGCTTACTTTCCATTTATATATATGCATTGACCACTGATCCGCGCTAGTAAGTCTGTCGTCGTATTCTGATGATGATCATGGAAGGTCTAAACGCTTCAGTACGTGTGACTGACGGTAGTTTTGTTATGTTTTTCGACGACTGATTAAATACAATAGAGTTGGTGTTTACTTCAAGTTCGTAAACTTGATTTAAAGAATCAAATTATTGTTATGTCTTTGGTACAAGAACTATGAGATCGTATTTAAAGTCATTAAAGTTATTTGCAATACCTTTTCTGTTTTTGTGACTAATGGTAGTTTTGCTATGTTGTTCGACGACTGGTTAAATACGATGGGATTGGTGTTTACCTCAATTTCGCTAACTCGATTTAAAGAATTTTTACTACCACCCGAGCAATCAGTGATTGTTTACCTGTATTACTTTACCAGTTCGTTAATTTAGGTGGTGTTGAAAGCCGATGCCAGAAACACTACCTCATACCTACCTGAATGTTGCATTGTCTTATTTAATTTTTTGATTTCTTTTGAACATTTTGCGCAATTGAAAAATAAACAATTGGCTGTGACAAATGGGTCATGAACGCATGAATGATTGTGTTTTTCATTTTGGCATAAATAATAGTTTAGGTCAAACGTTCAAACGATACAAGATTCAAGAAGGCTAACCGAGGTGGAAACAAGTAATGCATTGAAATATTATATATGCAAAATTCCACGAGTAAAGAAATGAATAACACAACTAACTGACATTTGTATAGAACGTTTAAGGAAAGATGTCGAAAGACAACGCAGATAAGTAGTTCTAGATATGTCTTTCAATTAGAGTAAACTTAAACTATTTGGCAAACAAATATTAATTAGGCTCATACCTGAAAGAAGTGCCATATTTATTTCCATGGTTTGGTGTATTGCGGATTATTAAACAAAAATAGTTCATTGAAAAACGATTATATCACTAAATTTATGTGAGCATTATTTATTAATTTTAAAAGACACTGTAATTTACAATTATTTTTGCTTAGGAGACATTGCATTGCAAATGATGGTTTTGGTTGGAAGTTTTTGCATAGAAATTAAGAGATCCAAATTTGAGTAATTGAGTCAGCTGGAAAAAGAAGAGTGGAAAATCTTGTTCCAACGTCATTTTCAGACAATCAGCTGATGGAAGACTTAAAAAAGAAGGGGCAAGTGAGAACCCATCAACCAAGGCCAATAATCAGAGCACCTGAAAATGTACAACATTCAAGATTTCACCGACCTAAGAGTGCTATCCGTTTTCTCGCTCAAGATAAATGCGGTCAAATCCGCAACAATAAGGACAACACTGTGCAAAAAGATTCAACATTCAGCTTATATTTGTTCTTAAATTGAAAAATATTGGATGGAAAATCTTTAAATCGTTTGCAACTCAGTATTTAAAATAACATATTTATATTTTGTGCAAAATTAGAAAACTTTACATTTGAAGTAGGTCAACTTTATTCTTTCAGTTGTTGATTTCATTAAATTTTTTGGCGAGCTCAAGATAATCAACAATCTATTTGTATTTAAACGGTCGCCCATCTTAGCAAAACTACCGACAGTTGTACGTAATAACGCTTTTTCGGCCTTCCATGTCATATCATCCCAGCCAGACTACAAACTGACTAATGAAGATCAAACCTCAATGGAAACATTTTGAATGGAAAATCGGATAAACAGCACTTACCCGTAGCAGTTTTGCATAAAGAATACTTGACTGGAAGTGATATCTGCTCAATTTCTATGCATTTCTGAACGTAACATTTTACCAGCTTTCTCCATACATATATAGGTTGAATAAATAAACTATCACTGAATGTGTGAATCGTGATTACAATTATTAAAATAATGTTAGCCAGCTTGAAATAAACACCAAACCTATTTTACTTCAGACATTTTATACACATTTAATTCAAGGTGTGTATCAAATCTTGTGATAAAGCAAAAACGTATTAAAATCAGGTTTACACAGCACAGTTAAAAAGGCCATTTAATTTTTATTAGAGCTTAATTCAACTATAAAATTTGTTAGTTTATACAGTCAATTTTGAAAAGCAAGGGGGATTAACTTTGATTAAATACATCAATTATGTAACAGTAAACAGGACACAAGAAACGAACATGTTAAGTTGTACACATATTTACACACACGAGCAGACAATTCAATAGTTTAGATTTGAATAATATAACAAAATTTTAGTTTATATGGCTAAGGTTTAAAGATATTGCAAATTACAACTTTGGCTGGGCGTAACCGATTTTCATTTTGTGCCTAGTAAATGCCTGGGAATTCGTGTAATAATGAGTGTGATGTTCATAGCCAATGTCTTCAGCTATTGTGGCAGCGTCCCCCCTTTTACACATCTAATTAATAATCGAAAACTTTCTCGAGTTTGATACTGATTGTTGCGGAGTACTAATATATATGCATTTGTGTATTAGATGTTGCGCACCTACTAACAAATTAGTTCAAATATGACCTGAATTCTAAACCAAAGTTAGTATGTGCGGAAGGCATAATCTCAAGTGCACATTCGATTCGTGACTACTGGCGATTCAACAGTAGGATCCTGTATTACGCCCTTACCTACTATATATTTTGGTTAGGAATGTGGGGAAATATGACGTAAAATCTCAATACTAATGTATATATATATATATATATATATATATATATATATATATAGAACCTGTAAAGGCTACTAAAACAATGGTTTTGAGAATTGCTTTTTAGTAATCGGTCGTTCCGGCTAAAATTGTACATTTACAGTTATTGCATTTGTCTAAATTCACAGATGTTTTGATAAGAGATAAGAACCAGACTAAAAAGTTATGTACAATATCTATAATCCTTAGTCTCTATTATGAGGTTACCTTTGAAATTGTCCGAGAAGATTAATTTTGTTCCCCTTTCATAGCTGAACTATATCGATCAAATCTTCATTCCTTCCATTTCCAAGTTCAACGCTTGCCTCTTTTATTGATTGACGAGTACTCACTAGTCTCATCATTCCGAAGCCGACCAGAAGTGTACTGTCCGAAAATGCTATTGAACCAAATTTTGTCAAATAGCATTTACTGACAGTACAATTGTGAAGTGCTTCAGGGTGGGGGGACCAGTGATGACCAATTAATCAGGGAAAAAGTAAATCTGTGCACCTGGGAATTTAAATAAATCAAGATTTTACTGACCTATGAGTGCTGAACTATGTGTCGCTAATGGGCATTTTAAAGTGAGACAAATACGGTTCACATTCATCAAAGTGGGGCACATCGAAGGCCATAAAAATTGAGACATATAAACTAAATTAGTTAAATAAAGCCAGAAAATGACTTAGATTTTGCTTTTTTGCATAAAAATGGATACATGAATCAAATGAACAATGTTCTCTATGTTGAAAAGTAATGCAAACAGTGCAGGGTTAACAAAGAAAGATGAGAAACTACCGAAGATACATTTTGGCGTATAGTTGAAAATGTGAACGAACGTTGCAAATTCTAGTGAAATTGAATGCATCATCTGTCTACTGAAGCAAACACAACCAATTTTCACATGCGCGGCCAAAGCGTGTGACATGCGAAATGTACTCATAGAATTAATCGAAACAAGCAACTTTCCGTTTTTAAAACTGATCATGTAAATAATTGATACTCCACAGCACAAACTCGCGGGCAAACTAAAAACTATCTTTCAGCCAGTAGAAATTGAAATATCAAAAAGCTCTGCTCCCGCCACATTTTTTCGTAAATAAAGTAATGTCACCCAATATCCCGAATTAAATAATTCGTTTTGATATTTTCCTTAAAAGGAATTTGTTTTTTGATAATGCAATCATCGTTCGAGTGGGTACGACAATCGAGTGTTGCGGGCCATTTGATAGCACTCGTAGGTCGGTAAAACCTTGATCCATTCACATTTCCAGGTGCATAATTGGTTTTTTATTTCTTTGATGTCGGGAAATATTTTTGAATGAAGATTTGCAGATTTTTTCCCGAATTTTCTGGACTTTATTTCCAGGCTCATCTTCAGGGTTGACACCATTCTCACAGAAAAAACAAATTTTGGCTATTGTGATATCGTCATTCAAGACAGATCTCTTTATATGTATTTTACTTCCTAAAGTATTCTTCTTTTCTGTACAAATATCCGGGCTTAATTCTTTAAATCAATTAAACGGACATTAGTTGCGCGGGTGGTGATATCAATTATTAAAATCAAGGTTGCGATCTTGATATAAGCTCCTGACCCATTAATTAATAACATTTGTCTGCTTCGGAATCTGGTGCTCTTCCCACTGAGCCACCCGGCCGCACAGAATTTACCACGGACAGGTCTCGAACCTGGGAACGTCTGCTTCGGAATCTGGTGCTCTAACCACTGAGCCACACTGCCGCAAAATTAGATATGGGGCACTCACTTCTAATAGTCTCGCATACATTGTACTTGACTGGAAATGTCGGCCGTACGGTTTCTATGCAGTCACGGAAATTAACTGTTTGCAGCTTGCGCCACACACACACATAAACACATATATATATATATATATATATATATATATATATATATATATAGACAATACAATTAAACATTAATTGATTGAGCGGGCGGTGGTAACAATTCTTTAAATCAAGTTTACCAGCTTGAAGTAAACACCAATCCCATCGTATTTAACCAGTCATCGAACAACAACAAAAGACCGCAAGTCGAAACGCATTGACGCGTTTCGACCTTCTATGATCATTATCAGATTACGACGGCAAACTGACTAGCGAGGATCAAACTGCATTGCATATATATGGAAAGCAAAATTAGATATGCGGCCTTAATACCTATTCTCTAATACTCACATATATACACGAATCTACCCACACACACACGTAAACAAACACAGAACTTATACACGCATATATGTGTACCCTGATATAAATTGACATTTCTGGAATAATTATAATTAATCCGCATGGATCGACGTATAAGCCAATCTGTGATATCTCGATTTTTAAAACTGCTTTTCCGCATGCGTAAAAGATCAACAAAATTTTCTTTTGCATCATATTACAGTAATCCTCAATTCCCTTTATATCTACTTTCATCCTGGTTGCAATAGGTTAAATAAAGAATGAGGCAAATAAAACTATTGATAGAAAATTGTAGCAGATTTATACGCGATATGATTATAAATAAAGGTTGATTTAGCTGATAAACCGTTCGTTATTATAGACCACATATTCGGCCTTGTCCAAACGTGGGAGTACTACTGTATTCTTTCAACAGTTTCATAAACCTCACACTCTCTCTATAACCTATTGCAAACAGGATCAGATTAGGTATGCCGGGTATTGAGCATTAATGTAATATAATGTAAATGGAAATTTTGTTGTTCCTTCTACGCGTCCGGAAAAGCACTCAAAAAATCGAGACATCACGGATAGGCGAATATTTTGACCCCTAAGATTTACTTATTTTTATTCTATTAATTTCAATTTAGAAAAGAGTACATATATATATGCGTATATTTGTTTTGGCGTATGTGTGTATTTGTGGGTATTTTCGGGTGTAAATGGGAGAATAAGAGAATAATTATAATGGCCGGATATTGGGGCAGACAAAAAGATATAAATAGATCTGTCTCTAATGAGGATATTGCATTTGTCACAATTTGTTATTTCCGTGAATATGGTGTCAACCCTGAACATAGGACTGAAAATGAAGTCCTGAAAATTCGCAAAATAATCGGCAAAACTTCATTCAAAAACATTTCCGGACCAGTAGCGTAAGGACGGCTTAAGAACCACGGAATAAGTCAGAACACAAAATTCAATTTAAAAACGACTTTGTTTGTTAGTAAAACCATCGATTTTCTTTGTATGTTCAGAAATATTATCCGCCAAACATTCCCCAAAAATACAAGTCATCTAGAAATTCTCGTTAATATGTGCACTTAGGACACTTCTAATGGTCTGTATATTTGGGCTTCCGGTTTCGGGTGAGATGTGCTTCCCTTCGAAAAATCTTCTGGAACAGGAAGCCGAAATAAACTGATTAAAATTGAAGACAGTGGATGTAAACATTCTGCTGGGTGCACCAAGGGCCACGTAATTATTCTATTCCATGTTGTGCAACATGTTTTGTTTAAAGAATAGTATATAAATGTTGATTACACATTCAAAATCAAATGAGTATTTAAAAACAAATGACATGTTTAAATATTTTATAAACGCAGGCACTTATATTCTGTTCTTTTGCGAGCGCAAAAATATTGTCTTTCATTGATGTGCTATATTAAATATAAATATAAATTTACATATATATATATATATATATATATATATATCTATATATATATATACCGAAAACAGACATGGACTGGACAGTATATCTATTACTACAGATATTTCCCAATTATATAATACAGAAATTTGATACACAGTTTATTCTACCATATAAAGAATATCTGTTCTGTAGTATTTCAAAGCCAATAATTACCGTTGTTCAAAATAGTTATATTATAAAACTTGTATCCATAGTGTGAGTTGAGTTAAATATGAACTGTAAATACGCGGTATCGCAACAATTTTATCAAGTTAATAAAGTATAAAAAACGACACAAAAAAACTAATATTTGGGTTCAACATTGTTTAGTTATAAATATGCAATTGCAGCCCTGTGCCCCATATAGGCCGATTAGGCCGATCGCTAAAGATGCGAATTCAAAAGCCATTTTGGCTAAACATAGCTTGCAAATTGGAGAATGTTTCCACATTAGCTGAACGTGAACTACATACACATCACGTTGTAAATCTGTGTAAGTCCAGCTTCTTTCAAAACCATAAATCGAGAGATAATTACGCGCAGTGGAATATATTATTTGCAATATCCTTAATTATTGGATAAATAAATAAAAGTTTGTAGATAATTTGAATATGATCTGGTGAATTGTTTGTCAATGAGTATTTGCATTTCTCAGCATGCACTTTTACCGCTTCTTGCTGTCTGTTGTATAGTATATGTGTTTAATCCAAATTAATCCGATTGGCATTCAAAAGGGATTACATAAAAGAAAAGGCATTAAAATAGTGTTGAATTCTGGTGAAAAGGATATATCCTTAATTGGCTGTGATTGGCACAGCAGAATTAGGATAAATTTATGTATTAATAAATTTCCAATGAAATTGTATCCAGTCAGTCGCACAAAATAGCAAACCACCGTCAGACCCTCGTAATGCCACGTTTTGACTCTCAATGATTATCCTCAGAACACGACGGTTTACCTACTAACGAGGATCAAATCGGAATATTTATAAAATGTGTAGTGAAACAACTGAAGAAGGCGGCTGCCGCAGGCCATCGAAATATCTTTGGGAAAAAAAACAACCGCAATTCAGCCTATGCTAGTCAAACGCAGATCAGGTAATTGTGAAACGGGTACTTGGTTTTCAATCCTAGTAGTCTCGCATACATAGAGGTTGACTGAGAGTTTCCGCCGCACAATTACATTGCAGTTCCGAACAGAATATTTTTTAGCTTTCGCCACACTTGCATAAGTTATACAGTTGAACAAGCACAAAGTTCTCGAGCGATGATAACAATTATTCAAATAAATGTTTACAGCTTGAGCTGTAAATCCGAATGATCATTCTCAGTATCGTAGCCCCAACTGACATCTGTTTATGGCCTCACAACTTTGTTTCAGTATTTATACCAAATCCATATCTACCCAACCATCTTTTATCAATATTTATTTTAGCTTGCAGATATAATTATACTACCGGTCTTTAATTTACTATTGTTAGTATATCTTCGTGCCGTATTTATTTTGTTGCTATTGTTTTAGTATTACCATACCAGTGCTAAAAACGAAAGCTTCAGATAAGCACAAATCAGTATTATTCTTCTCAGTATTGCAGCCCAAATCGAAATCTGTTTATTGCCTCAGCACTTTGTTTTATTATTTATCCTAAATGCTTATGTAAAAAATTATCTACACAAACATTTTTACTAGTAGTTATTTTAGGCAGCAGAAGTATATGTACTACCAGCCTTTAATTTACTGTTTTAGTATATCTTCGTTCCGTAATTATTTTGGTGCCTTTGCTTTAATATTACCATAACAGTGCTTAAGAGGTAAAATGAAACTCATGGATTTTTAAATAGTTACATACTCAGTTCATAAATTCTCTGTCGCATCCTGCAGCGCAAGATAGACTTGAAGAAACGAAGTACAGCTGGTCGAAATATGGTAAATCGGCAATGCCAAAACAGTTTCATCAAATATATAGTTATACGTTTGTATCTACTGCGCATTCTTTCAGTCCTTGATTCTTGTGGGCACTTTGGACTTCGTTTGCAATATAGAAGAATTTAGGCATTGATAGCTGTAATTATAATAAAAGCACCATGTCATTGTGCATAAAACTACGATCTAGTCGTCATACGATTTTTTTCATTATCTTCATTTGCCTGTCAATTAAAAAATAAATATTTAATTTTACATCGTTGCACAATAATATAGTAAAATAAAACTTCATTTGCTGTGCAGATCTCCCATTCGTAATGATAGAATTTATGACTAGTATCAAGTTTTCTGTTGAAAATAGAATGAACTTGATGACTGAACAAAAAAAGCTAAAGTAAACTACTCGTAGAATCGAAATCATTTTAAGGGTCATCAGACAGTATTTAATTGGTGTTATGCCTATAATCAAAACATCACATTTTGAAAACTTAAGAAGTATCATTGTTACCACCTACGACCTTCGTAATAATGACGTGGCCATTTTTATTTATGTGGATTTCCCTTGATAAATTTTGTAGTTCATTTTTATTTTAAGTACAATTTTTATATATATGGTAACTTTTGTTTACAAGACTTTGATGTATGTGTAACCTCATCATTTAGTACACATATTTGCTTGATGAATTTAAAGCTATTGATTGTTGACCTGAACTTTTTGCCTTCTTTTTCCTGAAAAATCTTAAATGGTATCTCAACTTCTCCAAATTGTGGACCACGAAAAGCACACTGAAATAATGCAAGTAACTCTTTCGATTAGAAGCATAGGTATTTTGAATTTTTTTGACTTTAAGAAGTCTGATGATAACTTATTATAAATATTGTCATGACAAACAGGAAAGACTTAAAGAGATATTCAACGAAAATGTGTAGCTAAAGGATTTAATAAAAATAAAAATGGAATAAAAATAAAACAAATTTGAGTTTGATTTTGTATAGGTAATAAAAGATAAATCAAAGACGACTGTAAGATCATGGTACCATGAAATTAAAAATTGAGCAGAAAATTAAGAACGTTAGAAGTTAGAAATAACCTCAAAGTGTATTGAAACAAGCACTAAACGTAGACAATATAAAATAAACCAAAAGTAAAACAGAGAAACTTTAACCAGATCAAGGGTATATGAAATTTAAAACGGTCTGTTACTTTAATTATATTTGGAGACCATGTTCTCACAAAGGTGAGAAGACGGGAATATTAGACGACATATAACTATAGACACAGTCAGAGATCCTGTTGATTTAGAATTTTATTGATAGGGAAGGCTTCAAACGAGTCCTCATATATACATTCAGAAAACGAATCAAGTAATTTTTAATATAATTAAACCAACATTGGTTGTGCGGGCGGTGATAACAATTAGTTGAATCAAGGTTGTAATCTTGATATAAGAATCAGCCCCACTATGTACATATATATGTCAGTATAAACTAAGTATTGTATAGTTTGGAATGGAAATTCATCCAGTAGACCAGTTTCGTCCTTATTGGGAAATTATCACGTATAGTCCATAACTTAGCATGGACAGGGCTCGAACCTGGGCACGTCTGCTTCGGAACCCGGTGCTCCAATCACTGAGCCACCCCCCCGCACACACCACAAGATTTTTCGCTATGTACTAATTATTGTTTCTTGGTTAGCGTTTCCGTTTCTTAGAACTTATATAATGCATCCCTTTAGCTCTAAACTTCCAACTAACCATCCTCATTCTGTTATTACAGTTTTATGAATTGCATTTTCTACAATATACAATGTTTAATTTATACTATGTATGTTGACATGGCTCAATGGCTGAAACTAACAGATTCTGAAGCAAACTAAACAAGGTTCGAGCCCTGTTCACGTCAAATTCTGGACAGAACGTAATGAGATCCCATTAAGGTCGAAACTGGACTACTGGATGATCAGTCTTTTCTACACTATACAATAATTATTTAAAACTGGCAAATGTATGCACATAATGGGTCAGGTGTTTCTATCAATATTACAACCTTAATTATAGTAAAAATTATTTCTTTCTATATCAATTAATGTAAACAATTCAAATATTTCTTCTTATCCGAAGCATAATATTCACAACGAATACATTATATAAATCAAACTTTATACTCATTAATATCTAATATACCCAAACATTATATAAATATATAACTTTACATTTATATTTACTCGTAAAAGCCATATATACCTTTGTGCATATACATAAATAAATATATAAGTAAAAATGTGAGTTTATACAGAGTCAAGCGTATAAAATTCCCAATTCATATACCACACTATACATCATATATAAGAATTAATTTACCTATACCAACACTTTTGATATATATGTATATATATATATATATATATATATATATATATGTATATTGATTGCACACACATATATGAATGTATATTTATATATTTTTTATATATTGGGAGAGAACACGTAAATAAATAGATATTATATTTAAATATATTTAATATATTTTAAATATATATATATATATATATATATATATATATATATATATATATAAATATATATATAAGATATATATTAGATATATTGTATATAATTATATGTACATGTATTGTTTTTGTATATGTTTATGTGGCGAAAGCTACAAACAGTTAATGCTCGTGACTATGGAGATAATGTATTCATTGTGAAACTTATGTCATAAGAAGATAAACCTATATTATTTATATTTATTGATATATGAATAAATTTCAGTTGTTGATACAGGTATATATAGATGGACATTGATATAAAGTGTGTACTGCAATATACTTGTGTGTAGTGCAAATTATTCAATATATTCTAAAATTGTAGATATGTTAAATTTGGTGATCACAGTGCACAAAGAACTATTAAATTACCAACTAGGTTGAGAAAAGTGCTTCTTGATAATATATTCTTAAACTCCTCTGAACTGAAATTGAGAAAAATAAGCGATTGTACTGTATTTTCAATTTTGATAATGACAACATGTCTGCATGATTTAACAAACAAAAAATTTAAAATTTCGATTTGTACGAATTATTGTATCGATAAACTGTCATGTTAAATCTTCTTCATTTTGATTTATTTTGAAATAACTATAGTTAATGGTCAATATGATTGGCCTCTGATTGTGCTGTGGTTCCCAGTGTAACAATATTAAAAATTTTCACAATATATCAAATTTGTGAATGACTCATTTGTTGCTGCTTTTATATTTTGTGACAATTGATCAATTCTTCACACGTGAATTTCTTGAATATTTGTATATCACACAAAAAGAAATTCCTCTAGTGTACCGGTTATTATGTATCTTAAAATAATGTGTAGTGTGCCTCAGAATGGCGCAGTGGGTAGTGTCACAGACTTCAAATCAGCATCAGCTTCTGTCCACAGTAAAATTCTGGAAAGTAATTGTAAATTTTACAATAAGGATGAGGACGATCTTCTGAATGAGCTACTGTTTGGTTCAGTGTATAGGGTAAGATTCTGAAGCAGAATTGCTTAGGTTCAAGATCTATCTGCGGCAACATTCTGGACGGTATTTGAAAAGTTCCGAATAGTAGCGAAATCGGTCTATAGGAGGAATATCCATTTCAACATTATTCGTTGCTTAGATTACACTGGAAAATGTTTATATGATGTGATTGGCGTTTTTAATAATCCCGTAACCCAGATCTGAATAAAAGATCGTATGATATCCGACTACAAATAAATATATACAACCATTCTTATTTAACAAGTCTGAATTAATTCATCTATCGATTAACATGATTTGTAATGATTTGGTTGAAATTTATGATTGATGTGAGCTAAGAAACGCATAGGAAACAACTCAGTAAAATACAGAAACTTAAATATGCTTGTATATAGTCTTATATCGGATTACCTGCATTTATATGATTATATCCCTATAGGATATTTCTATATAACATAAAATCGGGTTTAAATTAATTACTTTGTTGAAATATATAAATGTTATTTTATGAGTCATTTTGATAACGATGATGATGTGTGGCTAAAAATGGACACGAAACCTCAAAAAAATGTGCAGACCTTCAAGATGATTGAAGTAAATTGTATGAAATTTTTAAATTACAATATTAGGTAATTCAATTAAAATGTTTTGAAAGTAATTTAATAGAAGAACATGGTTATTTCTAGAAAAGTATCTCGAGTAAGTGCCTCAGTGTCACGTGTAAATTTTTGCTTTTGCTTGGTGTTCTGACAATAATCAAAAGTTACATTATTTGCTTCGACTGGTGTGTGGTATGCAGAGACAGACTTAATATGGCTGTTGATTTATTTTGTTAGCCTTTGTGGCATAGATTAAGTTTTTGACCTTGAGCTTGCAAAACTAGATATTATTGATTAGTTCAGATGTTAATTTGCATGTTTAAAACTGGAAGAAGTACGATAATGGCCGATTAAGCGCAAATAAAAAATAAGCCTTTGCGCAAAATAAAAAAAATTGTCTCATTTAAATTCAGGAGTAACATTAAATATGCTAACTAATTAAGACGTTTTGTAATTGACTTGATACTATGAAGTTACCGAATAATTTCATTCAGATTTGACTGGACAAGATTAAATGTGAGAAATCATACTGCGCCGTTCACCATTTCAAAGTAAATCAATAGAAAAACATCTGTATAAATGCACTTAAGCCATCATGCAAAAATTTTGCCTGTATTCGTTGTTCAATATTGTTTTAGTCTCTGGGAAATCAGAAGCACTAACATTTTACTTAAAACAGTGTACAGAATAGATTTTCAAATGCTTTTCCTTTATAAAGGAAGTATTTATAACTGTAACATAATTTTTGGTGTGGAAAACCAAAATATATACGCATTTTTTATTAGGTGTTGCATACATAGTAACAAATTAGTTCAAATGTGACCAGAAGGATAAACCAAAGACAGCACGAACGGAAAGTATAATCTCATACACATTCGTTTCGCGCTTACTGGCGAAACGCGTCCGTGCGTTGCGACGGGCGGTAATTTTTTTATGTTGTTCGACGAGTGGTTAAATACAATGGGATTGGTGTTTACTTCACGCTCGCACACTTGATTTAAATAATTGTTACCACCACGCGCGCAATCAATTATTGTTTTATTATACTGTCCATAGATATGTGTGTGTGGCGAAAGCTACAAACAGCTAATGTTCGTCACTGCATAGAAATTATGCAGCCGACATTTCCAGTCACAAAAATGTATGCAAGACTACTAGAGGTGAGAGTCGCATATCTGATTTTGCTTTCCATATATATGAAATGCGGTTTGATCTCCGTTAGTCAGTTTGTCGTCGTACTCTGATGATGATCATAGAAGGTCAAAACAAAGATTTGATAGAACCGTATCTCCATTGGGACGAATACAAACTCAGCCCGATCTAAGACAAAACGGAAATGGAAATTGTGGTGAATGGGATCTTTGTCAAACTGTCGGTACGAAGCTACTACCCGCGTATGCAAAACACGGCATTGGAAAATATGAAGCTGGCCCTCCGCAATAAGATTTCAAAAAAAATGATCATGGAAGGTCGAATACAGTGCGTTGCGACTGGCACTAGTTTTGTTACGTTGTACGACGACTGGTTAAATATAATGGGATTGGTGTTTACTTCAAGCTCGCAAACTTGATTTAAAGAATTGTTACCACCATCCGTGCAATCAATTATTGTTTAATCTTCCAAATTATATGAACTTTTAGAAAGCATGTTCCAAAATCAGATACATTTAGCTTCCACTATTGTGATTTGAAACTGTTTTTAGATATATTATTATATTATATATTATATATTTTTGAAATTTTTTCACAGCAGCTTGATTTCTTATATTCTTTGTATATAATTTTATAATTCAAAATCGGGAATGTCTAGATAGAACTAAATTGGTTCAAAGTGCAGAAAAGGCTAGCTAAAAACATAAGTTGGTATATGTAATCATATTGCATTTATTATGAGGAACGAGTGGCACAGTGGATAAAGACCCACACTCCAAATGTGGCATGTATCGAGTCCAGTCCGCGGCAAATTCTGGACAGTACTATAAGTGCTTTTAATGAGGTTGATACCAATCTACTGGATGAATTTCATATGATACCAGTTGCAATGTTTAGCTTATACTATAGGCATTAAGAGCATGAAAACACTATCTGACATCCATATATATATATATATATATATATATATATATATATATATATATGTATATATATATCAATTCTCGTGAGCTATTATCTATGTTTATAATTTAAATATCTAAGCCGAAAATAAAAAAGAACCTTTTTTCATTTCGTTTTTGCTGTCATTGTACTAATTAAAAATGCATATTTTTACTTATATCCGGTTTTAAAAATATGTTTAAATGTTTATATTCCAAAGATGCGATCCGTAAAAAACATTCTAGGTATGTAAAGTAATTTTCCTTTTTTATTGTCTGGTTCTCCGCTCTCAAATATCTGCAAAGTGTAATGAATCATGAAGCTATATATTGTAGCAATCTAATATATATTCATTTTTGTATTAGGTATTGAGTACCTAGCAACAAATGAGTTCAAACAGAACCAGAAGGACAAACCAAAGACAGCATCAACGGAAGGTATAATCTCATGTGCAAATTAAATTCATGTTTATTGGCGACTCATCAGTAAGAGCCGGTATTGAGCCATATGACAACAATATATATTTTGGAAGGGAATGTGCGATAATTGGACTGTAAGATCTTCTCTACGAATGTGTATGCAAGCATTGGTGGAGTTAACTTCATATAAAGTCTTCCAAAGTGCAAGTTCAAAGCCAACTAACAATTTATAACTTATACCAAACTTGTTAATGGTACCAACACAGGGGTTTTCAAAATACCTTGTCTCTATCGTGTACCAAATAAATGCATTTCGAGACTGGCTAAATGTCATCAAAATTGAGAGTTACAACTACTTCTAAACACCCGTTAGTTCAACAGACTCACACACTTTAGCTTTGATTGACAACAGTTATCACAGTTCGCGGTAATCATTATATCATCAAGTTTATTTGAAACATGTTTCTTTTAAGGCATTCATTGAAAAGTGTGATAATCAGTGATGTGTGAAATTGTTTTGAATAAAAATGACATTATTTATAACACATTAAGGTATAGGAGTCATAGTGTTCTCTATGGGAATTTAGTTCAGTTATGTGTTTGCATGTGTGTGTTAATCTTTGACTCATCAATTTTAGCATTTTCTGTTGTCTTGCACTGATTTGCAACCTACACGTATAATTCTAGTGTATTAACAATTCATGTTGCGCAATGATACGTGATATCTTTTTTCAGTTGTTTTCCCTCTTACTTGTTACTGCATTTATCCAACAAATTTACTGTGTGCAGCTCACATAAGACTACATTCTGTGTAGAACTTTAAAGAGATAATTTTGTTGATGATCAAAAAGTCCATTAATTTATTTGTGTATGTAAGCCAATAAGTATAGCTATTTTTTATATTCATTATTTATTTTTATGAGTTTAACTTTGGACAATTGTCTTCTTTCACATAGTTTTAGAGGCACTTCGGTCAACAGAGATTTGCTATTGTTAATAATGATATAATTATTGATCCTAAGCCTGGTTTTCATTATGATATGATGAAATCAGCAATGATAAAACGATAACTAGTTGCGAGGACTAAGATAATAATTTTTCAAACCATGATTGCTATCTTCATATGAGCATCAATGCAATTATATATATATATATATATATATATATATATACTTCTAGTACAAAGCATTGAATAGTGTAGAGAAGATAAATTTATCCAGTGAATCGGTTTTGTCAGACAGGGCACGAACCCGGACACGGCTTCATTTGGTCCGTTTTTCTAAATCATATTTCTTGGTTAGCTTTTCCAACTAGCAACCCCATATCAGTATTTATATAATGGTCAACACACAATCTGGAGAAGTGGCATTTAATTGAACTTTTATAAATATACGATCAATAGTTACGCCTTCGGAGACAAATATTATTTTAATCAAGTTTGCTGTCTTGCTATAAATACCGATCTCATTATATATATATTTGTACATACGATACATGTTATAATTTAGAAAATGCAATTCATCCAGTAGACCGGTTTCGTTCTTATTGGCATCTCTTTAAGTACTATCCAGAAATTGACGTGGCCGGGCTCGAACCTGGTCACATCTGATTTTGAATTTGCGAATCTAATCACTGAACCACCCTGCCGCACGACACATACTTTTCAATTATATACTAACTTATGCATTTTGGTTGGCCTCTTCTTTAAGTTGAGTCCATATGGCATCTAATTAACCCAAAGTTCTATTTAGCCATCCCTGAAATAATTGCATTTTCTACATTATAAAATTCTAAGTTTATACTGACAAGTATATATAAAATGGCTCCTTGATTATATCGAAATAGAAACCTCGATTTTATTATTTGTTATCACTTCCTGCGCAACCAATGATCGATTAATTAAAAATGTTTAATTCAGTGCCGTACTCCTATATATCGTGGAGTCTGTTCTACAATGATATATTAGAAGTGGTTAGTTTGAACTTTGCAATTACTATTTGTAATGATTCGTTTATTAATGCTATTTTGTCTTTTAATCTTGAGCCAGTTAATTGAATATCACTTGGAAATTATTTTTGTTGACTACTGACTTTTGCTGTTTGATAGCGAGTGCCTAGTATATTTTCATATTTTTCAAACATGACCATTTAAATTACTGAGTAATTTGTATAATAAACTTTATGGCTTGTATTTTTTATGCAATCTGGTATAGCAAACTTTTCCACCGTTATTACACATTAGCCTGTATGCTTCTTATGTGTTATCATGACTCATATTATACGTTAAAACACTTTTAAACATAAATGATTATCACACATTTCAATGAAAGTAATAAAAAGAACTTACAAGTCATTAAGCTGTGCAGATAAGTAAATGCAGAATAGCACGTGATTCTGCAAAATAAATTAAAAATGAACTTTTTACAGACTTAAAACAGATTTTGTTCCTAGCATTGGATTTTAAGTCCAAATACCAACATACACATACACACACACATATATATATATATATATATATATATATATATATATATATAGTATATATATAATAAGTGTAAGGCGTTACATGGGTAAGTGGTATTGAAGTGGACATATATATAAATAAACGAACATTTGTTGCGCGGAAAGTGATAATAATCACTTTATTCAAGATTGCAATCTTGATATAATCTCCTGATCTATTATATTAATAATTTTTTCAGTATAAACTAGGCGTTATATAGTGTGGAAAAGTCTAATCATGCAATAGTCCAGTGTTGTCCTTATTGGGATCTTGTCACGTACTTTTCTGAATTTGTAGTGGACATTGCTCTAACCTGGCACATCTGCTACGGAATCTGGTGCTCTAACCACTAAGCGGCACTGCCTTATACGACCCACCATTTTCAGTTTTATACTAATTAATTTTTTTTGGTTATCCTTTGCTTTAGGTGGAGCCTATATAGCATCACTTTAAACCTGAAGTTCCAAGACTAAAAGATACATAGTTTATAATGACAAATATATGTAAATAATGGGTTAGATGTTTATATCAAAATCGCAACCATTAGTAAATTGATTGTTATCTATTCCCGCGCAACCAATTTTCGTATAATTATATATATATATATATATATATATATATATATATATATATATATATGTTCATTTAAATAGCAGTACCACATATAGAGTGGTGTCTGTTCTATACCGATAGATTTTGGGTCGTTAGTTGGAGCTTCAGTTCTAAAGGGTTGCCATATAGGCTCCACAAAAAATAAAATTCAATAAAAAAGATTATTTTATATAACTGAAAATTGTTTGTAGTGTGTGGGAGTGTGGCTCAATAATCAGAGCACCAGGTTCCGAAACAGATCGTCCTAGGTTCGAGTCTTATCCGCGGCAAACCAGGATAGTTTGTGATAATTTCCCAATGATGACAAAACCCGTCTACTAAATGAATTGCCTTTTCTACAATATACAATGCTTAGTTTATACTGAAAAATGTATGTACATAATGGGTCACGTGTTTAACTCAATATCGTAACCATGATTAAAGTTATATTTTTTTAGTATTCTGCGCCATAAGTGTACAAAGCACCAATTAAAGAAACCTTAAATTTGCATTACAGTGAAATTAAAAATATTTATTCTCTACTCATCCATAAATTTCTGATTATATTTAGAAATTAGACTTCCAGAAAATTTTGAAATAATGCCGAATAATAAAACCCTAAGAAATCAAGAGTCGGCATTCAATCGAAAACAAAATGCATTGGTCTGCTTCGGTGAAGTTGAAAACGATTTGTATAACTCTTAACCAAATAACCGCAAGTTCAAATCCAAAACTTGGCAATTTTGTTTGTATTTTATTGATTATCAATAAGTGTGAAATTCGTTTATTACCCAATTTTGAAATTTTTGGTTTACACGAGCAACCCATATGTAACTAAATTATGTATTTATGCTGAACTTAAATATCACTTTTCCGACTAGTGTAATACTTAATTTATTATACCAGACCCGGAAAGTCTTTTTGGTATTTTTATTTAAAAATATATACCATTAAGAATCCACTGAAAATAAATATTTTCTAATAATTAAAATTTGGCATAAAATTGAAAATTTTATCCAAATGGGGTCTCAAAGTCTTACGTGATGAGTTGTATAATTTATGCTCTTAGAGTACAAATCCAGAACGCTTTAGTTCCAACTAGTTCAGATGAGTGCCCAATTAGTATAAAAAGAGACCAATAGAAAAATTATTTAAAAAAATCTGAGTCTGTACTTATTGTACATTGATAATGGATGCAAGCATATTTTGTTAATGGTATTCAAGCCAGTAAGAAGAGCTTTAAAATAAAATAAAGTATTTCTTTTATTTTTCCACACTGATCACCGGCGCAATTATTATCACAATGATATTTAGCAAAAGTAACATAAATTTTAAAAAAATGCATTCAAATGCATCTCACGCTATCAGACTTTAAAAAAACCAAATAAAATTATTATTTTACCAGTTGTCCAATGTAGTCAATTCACCGTCAGTTACAAATACAATTTTTCAAACATTAAGGAAAGAAGAAAATAAATATTACGAATGCATATCTGTCGAAATGTTCATATAAAGATTTTATAAATATTTTTATTTTCAGATTTTTTGCAATAAAAACCAAGGTTCATATATATTTGTTTAGCTTTATATAAATTTTTAGTTATCTACGAACCATGTAGTTAGGAAGGCCTACTCTTTCAGTTCTTATCATAACAAAATTACCGGAAAATTTCTGGGATAAATTGAAATACCATAAAATTTATATGTCAAATAGTTTCAATTTAATATGCTATAAAATGAAGATGAACATTATGATCTAATATAAAGAAACAAATATGTCATTTTAAAAAAGGAGTGGAATATGGATTTATTAAAATTCAGGAATTTAAATTTATTTGTTGTCTTCACTAACTACCCATTTAATGGTTGCTTAATAGTATAGTTTACAATGATGTGATGGTGCTTGTTGAACAACCGATTCAAATTTTTGCGAAATTGTAATAAATCATTAGTGACAGAATAAACCCATTTAATTCACAAAAGAAATTTATTTGAAACATTAAAATTTCCACAAAGGTGAATATTTGTTTAAAAAAATCAGACATTATTTCAGAATCAAGTTTACTCGAATTGGACAAAACAGCCTTAATGAAAATGGGTTTTAAATTACGAAGGAGACACTAATTGCAGAATCGGACTGTATATTGTGTTTTTGCAAAGCCACTGTTTCGTATCGCATCTATTTTAACATATTCAGCATTGCCATTACGTTATTACCAACTATGCAACTTGGATAACTAAGTCAGAACATTCCAAATTTTTTGAGGACCTGGTCACTTGCATGTTGATATTCGAGACATTTTAGCATGTATAATCAGGCTACATTGTACAAATGTTCACCTTACACTAAAAAACATTAACTTAATGTCTGAAATGATTTTGACATGTTTTTTTTTAGCTTAATGTTTAAGCTATGCTGCCACTCTTAAAGTGAAGGCATGCAAAAGCAGATCTGTACTTTTGGTAAGGAAAATAATAAATGTTTTGGTGCGTGACAGAGAAAAAACAAATTTTTTCACTTAACATAATCTTATATGCTAAGTACAAACTATGCAAATTGGAATTTGACGAGTCGTCTGTAAGTTAGAGTGTTGTCTAAAATAAACTCGAAAGTCAAACTTTGTGACGTAACGAAAGTAAAGTGATAGTTAGATTCAATTAACTTTTCGGTAAAGTATAAATAAGTTAAATTACTTTCAGATAACTTCGCCCTGTTTACAACATGTGAACTTATTCCTTAGATGAAAGAATCACATTTAAGTTCATTCGCAGGTGTGGCATATATATAATCTTGCTTTGTTTGTGAATAGAAGAATTTAGCATGCTTCATTATTTAACCGTAAAAAATAATTAAATTTTTTTGTGCTCTCCTTTTGTTTAAATGAAGGAGATCAGGGCACGACATCGAGACAATATTACGAAATTACACTTCGTCAATTCAACTTCCTCGTTCCTCTCAGCTCCACATGTAAAACGCTTAAAAATAATCTTATTGCTCATCTGTTATTTTCAGGTGCATTTTATAGGATGACTAATGGGAAAATGACGACGAAAAGCAAGCTCGCGCAAGGAGATTTCATCAAGAGTCATCTATATAACGGGACATCTCGACAGACAGTTAAACGATAAAAATAAAAATAGAATATATCCACGGCATAAGTGCACCACACAACGTGTCTGTTCGAAATAATAAAACGACAATTTTATCGGCGTAATTTGCATTTTTGGAGTACTAAATAGCTTACTGACAGAATTAGCTAGAAAATAATAATATGAAAATGAAATTTGCGAACTTGAGGCTAACAATGCTTTTTTATCAATAAGCTTTAACAAATGGCTATACTAGTGCTAGTCGCACGTTATGATTCGTTTCGACATTCAATGATCATTATCGAAGCTTTATAATAAAAGGAATATCGAGGTTTCTGTAGTAATGAATATAGTACTTTAATCATAATTGCTTAGAAATTATGTAGCCAGTATTCCAGCTAATTTGATTTGCTATGAGAATAAACGTGGCTGAGAATCATATTTTTCATCACAATATATATATATATATATATTTGCGGTTTAATCCACGTCAGTTTGCCTGCATTGAATTCAAAGATTACTTCATTTATACTCTCATCGAGCGAACCTTTTTTTGTCCTCCTTCCGGACACATCATCCGTGGTATCAATAAAATTTACAAATTAATCAACCACAAAAGAAGGAAAAAATGTTTTGCAAGTAAAATATCCCAATATATTTAATTTTCGGCAGAATTGTTTTAAGAGGTATATTTTTTGTTTATTTTGGAAAACATTTTACTAATACTAAAATTGTACAAAGAAATTTATCTTAAACTCAAAATTTGTTCCACATTTTAATTAGATGTGTGTGACTTAATTTATAATAATTTTATGCACACCACTTGAAATGGCACAGAAAATTAAATAAATAAGCAATTGTTAACACATTACAATGAGTTAAAATTCCCTTACCTCTTCACCGCCAAATATACGGATTTTTACTGAATTAATTAGCTAAATATTTGTAGATTTTCACTTAAGCACAAAAGATATCGGTATGGCTTACATTAAGGGTTTAATTACTTGAAAAATGAAAAGGAATGTTAGCTACTAAATTGAATAATTAAGTGTGATTTACGATTATCAAGCGAGCAACTAAATCAGCATAAGTTAAATAACGTTTCGAATTAGTTGTATCACATTATAAATTTCAAACTCAATAAATTATTTTGATTGAATATGTTTTTATGCAGTTACAATAAACGGGTAACGGAGAATATCACCAAAAGCAGGAACTATTTTACATAGCATCTAAACATTCATTACCCTAATTTCTACATTTTATTCAAGGTAATATATTTTATGAGGCATCTTTTTTTCATTTCCTATCGAAATTATTGCTCGAGTATTACTAATTAGCAGCTGCATAATGAAAAAATACTTTGAATACTAACAAATAATGGAGGTAAAACATGGATAGACACCATTTTTAATTTCAATTATTACTCATATATTTCTCTTCATATTGGTATAGTAGAGCGAATGTAATTTTCTCTTCTGTTAAGATTAGCGCACAATTTAATCGAAATAAATAATGAACAAAGGATTTGTAGATTAAAGCTATAGGTGTGTCATAATCCATAGAATAGCTATTAATCTTAAACGAACATTGGTTTCGCGGGCGGTGATATTTATTATAATCAAGTTTGCAATCTTGATATAAACACCTGATCCATTAATTACTTACATATATCAGTATAAACTAAGAATTGTATAGTGTAGAAAAGGTAATTCATCCATGAGACCGGTTTCATCCATATTGGGAACTCATCATGTACGAGCCAGAAATTGCCGCGGAAAGGGCTCGAACCTAGGCACGTCTGCTTCCGAATCTGGTGCTCTAACCTTTGAGCCACCCTGCCGCACTCTATACTACACACTATTGTCATTTATATACTAACTAATGTAACTTGCTTAGTCTATTTTTCCTTAAGGTGGAGCTCATATAGCATCCATTTAGACACAAAGTTACAGCTAACCATCGCCAATCTGCCATTACTGCAAAGATAACACACTAAATGGGGAAGTGGTAATGAAATACACATTTATATAATTAAACGAACATTGGTTGCGCGGGTGGTGATAACAATTATTATAATCAAGTTTGCGACCTTGATATAAGCACCTGACTGATTACTTAATATGTCAGTATAATCTAAAAATTGTATAGTGTAAGTAAGGCAAATCAGCCATTAGACCGGTTTTACGTCCGTATTGGGAACTCATCACGTACTGCTCATTATTTGCCGCGGACAGGGCTCGAACCTGGGTACTTCTGCTTTTGAATCGCTTCGGAATTGCCTTTTCTACACTATATAATTCTTAGTTTATACTGATATATGTAAGTAATTAATGGGTCAGCTATTAATCTTCTTTAGTTTTATGTAAGAAAACTCATCAAATAGTTTTCAGCACAATTAGCATTTGGATAAGTGTAAAAGAAATGAATATTGATAGGAAGAACATACAATACAGATTTAGTAAAAAAATGATGAATGCATTCTATTCTTAATGACATATTTCACCAAACTTTTTCGACGAACGCAATTTGCATGACTAAGGTAGTGGCAAACTGGTTGATATGGTTTTTGGAGAAAGAATATATGAACAAAGGCTTAGTTACTTTGACGTATGAGTATTTTGCACATTAGCTACACATAGGTAATAGAAGATTCTAAGCCAAAGTAACACTTTAATTTATTCGACGAGTAATATGAAAATGCGAGATTAAAGATGCGGATATATTAAAACAGACCTGAGGGAAACCAAAGCTATTCACCGTAAAAATCATAGTCATAAGCACTATATAATTAATTAATTCATGGGGATATTTATAAACGCCTAACTAGGATAAAACCGACCAATAATTATTTTATAGATTCTTTCACACACAACGTTAAGCTTAAAAAAATAAATATGTAGAATGAAATCCTGCTTTTTATTTTAATTTATTATGATTTTTCCTTGTGGCATGGTGCTAGTCCTAAAGGGATAAAACAGAGAGGGCTTGTGGGAACATTCTATTGAAAGCGATACCCTGTAAAAGAGTTATTGAATGATTGCGCAGCACGAGCGTCAAGTTTAAGATTTCATTTCGATGGCTGTCGCTTTGCACTAACTTTTGCGTAAAGATCCGATAGATCCCCGTTTCTTTGTACGCATCGCGTTCGTCGACGTGGTGGCTTCTTAATGATGCATCCTTTCCCTCCGAAGACTTCAATATAGTTCATACTATCTACTGGAAATAAGTTAAGATCTAAAGGATTCGGGGCGTAATTTCCCGTTAGTGTTAGTATCCGGTACTCATCGATTTCAGAAAAGGTATCAGTTACTAAGACAATAGCCATAGTGTTAGTATCCTTTACAGACTCGGTATATATATTATATAGTGTGAGTTAGCATTGAAGTCGTATTGTCGTTGACTTTAGATTATGTTAACTTCACTATTACAGGTTTACACATTCGTCTAGGAGATTGTACCGTCCTATTATTCCCCATTCTTCTACCAAATATATAGTGGTTAAAGGGCGTAATACCGGCTCCTATTGATGAGTCGCCATTAAGCACGAAACGAATGTGCATGAGATTATACTTTCGTTCATGCTGCCTTTGGTTTATCCTTCTGGTCACAACTGAACTAATTTGTTACTAGGTTCGCAAAACCTAATACATACTTTCATATATATTAGTTCTTCGCAACAAACAGTATGTAAAAGTACAAAATTTCATAGGATTTTGGAATATAAAAACATTCTTTGAACTTGAGAAAATGACCGATTAACAAAATAATACAATGGAACGAGACAAAACTGATATAAACTTTGTGAACTCGATAGCATTATCGTTTAAATGCACTAAATCTTTCAACACCATTGCTTATTTCCTCAGTTTTGGAGAATACATAAAATGGCCCATTCGTCAATATTTTAATCATGATTTAAGCAAAATATAGACAAAATTAAAAGGCTTGAAATATTATTCATTTGTCTAATCATATAACAAACGTCACCAAAATATTTAGTGGTTAAAGGGCGTAATACCAGCTCCTACTGATGAGTCGCCAGTAAGCACGAAACGAATGTGCATGATTATACTTTCCGTACGTACTGCCTTTGGTTTTATCCTTCTGGTCTAACTAAACTAATTTGTTACTAGGTTCGCAACGCCTAATACATACTTGCATATATATATATATATATATATACATACATATATATATATATGTTATGTATCTAACTGCCAGCATATCGCTTTAAAACTTTAATTAAGGCGTGGTGTGTGAGTAGGCCTCTATACTTGCAGGTTATTGAAATGAACCGACGTTGTTCAGAATTGTGCAAACAAAAACCATACGCAACAAACAGTATCTAAGAGTTTTATATTTAATTAAATGATGTCATGATTAAATGCGGTAACTGATATTGGTTAATGCCAGAGTGTATGGAATTACTGGAGTAAAAGATGCTCAGAAATAGTTGTTATTCTCAATTTTGGTGAACTTTAGCAAACATTGAAATCCATTGTGTTGATGCCATCTGCAGACTTGATAATCATAGTGTTAAAACCTTGTATATTTTCGGTACCATAATTTTGTTATGGGGTACTGACAAAATAGCCAAATCGTAAGTAAGCTTTACGGACTCGGAATAAATAATATGCAGAGTGAGTTAGCTCTGAAGTCGCATTGTCCATGACTTTATATGAAGTTAACTTCCCTCCTGCAGGTGTACACATTCGTATAGGAGACGTGCCGTCCAATTTTCCCACATTCCTTGCCCAAATATATATATATATATATATATATATATATATATATATATATGTAACTATATATATATATATATATATATATATATATATATATATATTGGGTACATGGAGTAATACCGGCTCCTACTGATGAATCACCATTAAGCACGAAACGAATGTGCACGAAATTAAATGTTCTGTTCATGCTATCTTTGGTTTATCCTTCTGGTTATATTTGAACTAATTTGTTACTAAGTGCGCAACACCTAATCCATTAAAGCGTGTATATTGTTTTAAAAATAAAAAACCGATCATTAAACGAACACACCCAACGATATTTAACGTTCAGTTTGTCTACTTTTCCAAAAAAAGAAATGGTATCTTTCAAACTGTACACAGATGGGTGATCCGCTGCCGGCTTTAGTGGGTTAGCGAACCATTTGGTTAATCCATGCGTTGACACAATTGGTCTCAGCGGAATGCCTTATTTGTGTCTTTGGCAGTGCATACATCCTCAGAACATGTGTTCCAACCGGACTCAGTTGTTTGTGTTCACAATGTGTTATCTGTTCGCCTGTAGAAAGAAGGCTACATTCATTGATTTGGCTAACTTGGTCTTCTCAGTTGTAGCACTCTTAAATCCAATTTCAAATTGATGCTTAAAAAAACAAGCAATGGACTTCAAAATCGTAATCATCACTATGCATGACAACAAAGCATAACACAAGCACGGTCTTTGGACATTTCTCGTAGCGCAGACATGCGCGTTTTACTCAATCGTAGATTTCATTGACCGTGACTAATTATAATATTAGTTAAAATGTTGTCAAGCTTTTCCTTAAACTAACGTTGACTTTCATCACTGGTCGCTTTAAAATCAGGCAGCTTCATTACTACATGATCCTCTTTTTTAGGAATGTAAACGATTTTCAATAAGCAAGAGCCTCACCTTGTAACGAATTCAGTTTATTCGTTGATAAATTAATCACAAACATAGATAAAGTATTTGTCGGAGAACAAATATATATGCAATTTTGTATTATATTTAGCGTATCTAGAACCAAATCAGTTCAAATATAACCAGAAGGATAGCCAAAAAGATAACATGAACTGAAATTATAATCTCGTGCAAATATTTTCGTGCTTACTGGCGACACATCAGTAGGAGCCGACATTACGTCCTTTACTCACGATATATTTTGTTGAGGAATGTGGGCATGTACCGTCCTATTTTCCCACATTTCTCACATAAATATATATAATGAGTAAAGGGAGTAGTACCGATTCCAATTGATGAGTCACCAGAAGGCATGAAACGAGTGTGTTCGAGATTATACTTTCCATTCATGTTGTCCTTCTGGTCATATTTGAATTAATCACAAACTTGTTCGGATCGGACGGTTTGTTATGAAATGAATGCTTCAGCTTTTCAATAGATTCTTGTCTAATTTTATAAACCAAATTCTGAAAAAATTAGAAAGCTTTATTTTTGGTAGGAGATAAACTTCATTCAAAACATCAGATAGATCTTCCAACTATGCTCGGATGTAAATTAATTTTCGTCAGACATCTATCAACTGATCAAGGTCTTCTCTATAAAGAGGCACGCCAATTTTTTTCTGTTTTTTGGTAAAAGAACAAGGGAATTGTAGAGTTTTACCATATTTTCTGTAAAAAACGCCGGATTCCAGTTCCTGCACTAATTTACCTTTGATTTTCAGAATTTTATCACATTTAATGACAATGCTTTATAGGAAAGTTTTGCTTCAGATGTACAAAACATGCATTAACCTATATTAATATAAAATAAGTAAACATCACACAGTAGCGCTTTCGCTTCATCTTGACAACTTGTTTAACAGGTGTTATGAACAAAATGATAAGTTATTTTTAGACATAAAAGCAGTCCACGTTTAAAAAATTTAACACAAAAATATTTATTAGTCCAAAATGTTGATAAAAGAGAAAAAGTAACTAAGCACAGTTTTACGTGGCATTTGGAATGAACCATGCTGATGTTAGTGAATATACAAATTATTTTTGCTTGCACTGTTATTGAGAACAGGTTTATTGGAAAACTGTGCTTAGTTACAGTTAAATACTGTTTGTTGCGAAGAGCTAATATATATGCCCGTATGTATTAGGTTTTGCGAACCTAGTAACAAATCAGTTCTTTTGTGACCAGAAGGATAAACCAAAGGCAGCATGAACGGAAAGTATAATCTCATGCACATTCGTTTCGTGCTTACTGACGACTCATCAGTAGGAGCCGGTATTACGCCCTCTAACCACTATATATTTGGTAGAAGAATGTGGAATAATAGGACGGTACAATCTCCTAGACGAATGTGTAAACCTGTAATAGTGAAGCTAACATAATCTAAAGTCAACGACAATGCGGCTTCAATGCTAACTCACACTATATAATATATATACCGAGTCTGTAAAGGATACTAACACTATGGCTATTGTGTTAGCAACTGATACCTTTTTTGAAATCGATGAGTACCGGATACTAACACTATGGTTTCCGAGTCGGTACATGATGCCAACCTGATGGATATAAATTTATGCTAAAGTTCACCCAAATTGAGAATTAAAACAATTTCCGAACACCTGTTACTCCAGTTAAACCATACACTCTGGCCTTCATCGATATCAGTTATCACATTTCGCGGTAAGCATGACATCATTCAATTCAATATATTACAGTTAAATACTGTTTGTTGCGAAGAACTAATATATATGCAAGTATGTATTAGGTTTTGCGAACCTAGTAACAAATTAGTTCAGTTGTGACCAGAAGGATAAACCAAAGGCAGCATGAACGGAAAGTATAATCTCATGCACATTCGTTTCGTGCTTACTGGCGACTCATCAGTAGGAGCCGGTATTACGCCCTTTAACCACTATACATTTGGTAGAAGAATGTGGAATAATAGGACGGTACAATCTCCTAGACGAATGTGTAAACCTGTAATAGTGAAGCTAATATAATCTGAAGTCAACGACAATACGACTTCAATGCTACCTCACACTATATAATATATATACCGAGTCTGTAAAGGATACTAACACTATGGCTATTGTGTTATTAACTGGTACTTTTTTTGAAATCGATGAGTACCGGATACTAACACTATGGTTTCCGAGTCGGTACATGATACCAACCTGTTGGATATAAATTTATGCTAAAGTTCACCCAAAATTGAGAATTACAACAATTTCCGAACACCTGTTACTCCAGTTAAACCATACACTCTGGCCTTCATCGATATCAGTTATCACATTTCGCGGTAAGCATGACATCATTCAATTCAATATATTACAGTTAAATACTGTTTGTTGCGAAGAACTAATATATATGCAAGTATGTATTAGGTTTTGCGAACCTAGTAACAAATTAGTTCAGTTGTGACCAGAAGGATAAACCAAAGGCAGCATGAACGGAAAGTATAATCTCATGCACATTCGTTTCGTGCTTACTGGCGACTCATCAGTAGGAGCCGGTATTACGCCCTTTAACCACTATATATTTGGTAGAAGAATGTGGAATAATAGGACGGTACAATCTCCTAGACGAATGTGTAAACCTGTAATAGTGAAGCTAACATAATCTGAAGTCAACGACAATACGACTTCAATGCTAACTCACACTATATAATATATATACCGAGTCTGTAAAGGATACTAACACTATGGCCATTGTGTTAGTAACTGATACCTTTTTTGAAATCGATGAGTACCGGATACTAACACTATGGTTTCCGAGTCGGTACATGATACCAACCTGATGGATATAAATTTATGCTAAAGTTCACCCAAATTGAGAATTACAACAATTTCCGAACACCTGTTACTCCAGTTAAACCATACACTCTGGCCTTCATCGATATCAGTTATCACATTTCGCGGTAAGCATGACATCATTCAATTCAATATATTAGAGTTAAATACTGTTTGTTGCGAAGAACTAATATATATGCAAGTATGTATTAGGTTTTGCGAACCTAGTAACAAATTAGTTCAGTTGTGACCAGAAGGATAAACCAAAGGCAGCATGAACGGAAAGTATAATCTCATGCACATTCGTTTCGTGCTTACTGGCGACTCATCAGTAGGAGCCGGTATTACGCCCTTTAACCACTATATATTTGGTAGAAGAATGTGGAATAATAGGACGGTACAATCTCCTAGACGAATGTGTAAACCTGTAATAGTGAAGCTAACATAATCTGAAGTCAACGACAATACGACTTCAATGCTAACTCACACTATATAATATATATACCGAGTCTGTAAAGGATACTAACACTATGGCTATTGTGTTAGTA